>JAJJWW010004026.1:0-35609 GCA_023531295.1 Papaver armeniacum | reverse complement strand
GAGAATTTTCAAGAGAGTTCACACAAATAATTAAAAAGAAGAATTCAAAAGCTATCAAAAACACAAGTGATGTGTGTGTGTGAGAGTGTAAAAGATGTAGAAAACTTCTGTTTATAGGCTTCACATTCTCCCAAATCTTCCAAGGAATAGAACCTTTCAAAGAAAATTTAATCAAATCGCTTATCTTCTTCCATCTTCTTTCCAAAATTGAGTCCAACTCAACCAATTCTCCTAGCCCAAGCCTCACACTAATGAGAAGTCTATAGAAAATTTAATTTTTTTGGCCTGGAAAACTGCATATAGCTTAATCCACGACTGTTCACACCAAAATTTCTCCATTAAGGGAATATTCCGTCACTCAATAGGTCAACGGCCAAACTAGTCAAACTAACGGCAGCTTGTCACCAAGCGGTCAAGGGAAAGGAATGAGTCAGCTAACGAGTCGACGCAAGTCAGCCGCTTAGTTAGTCAATAGTTCTGGATTCACCGAGCCGGATCTGGCTCGAGCTGACTCGCTAGAAATGATTTCAGCGAGTCTCGTTTGTTTTCTGGCATTACTGTCGGAGTTCAGCCATTCTAGTCTTCATACCTGTTAAGAACCTAGCATACATCTAATTCCTTGCAATCATTCATACATAGTTTCCTTGATATCAACTCATGCTGCTTTGTTCTTCCTGAATTCGAACCACCAACAAAAACCCATCTCATATTTGATCTGCTTCAGCCTCATATACCTGTTCTTCGCCTAATTCATCAAACCCATTCTCCAATTCGATTATAGCCACCAGATTCCTTAGTTCCATAAATCGGTTCTTCTCAGGCTCAATTCCTTCAACAAGTAACATTGCCTCCGGATCGAACCCCAAAACACCAACTGCAATAACGGCTCCAACTCATTTTCACTCTGCATTAGAGTTGAGTGACCCATCTCCCATTCACTTTCTGAGTTTGAAATAAATAAATACATAAATCGCTCTTCATTCCCTTCTCGTCTAAGAGAGGAGCATCCTATTATTCTTCACCTTCATCATGCATCAACTCGAGTCAGACTTCATCTCCTCCTTCCAATCGACGGCAAATATCAACACCCCACAAAGACTTCCTTCATGTTCTTCAAGACGTGCCACCAACAAATGCAACTTTCTAATCGATCTCTACTTTCAATTCATCAAATTTCAATCTCTTCTCGACATCTTCAAACCTTCACCATGCCTGAATCGACCACTAACCAACAAAACCTATTAATCGAACCCAATAAAATGCCTCAGCCTTCTCGATTCAACCCGATCTCCCCACCGTGCTAACACTCTAACCCATTCAATCGTGGTTCTTCTCGATCGAAACGATCTTCTCTCGCGCCGTTACCCCAAAACAATTAGACACCACAACCTTTAGATCTGTCTATGAACTTCGAAACCTCTCGGTTCTTATTTGCGGAAACAACTTCGAACCCTAATCCAACTTGTCATCTCGATTGATGTACTGCACGTTGTCTGCCTTCTTCTCAATTTCCAGGTGCGAATGAATAAATGAAAATGATTGAAGAGAAAGAAAACCCTTTCTCGATTTAGGGTGAAGGTAAAGTAGGGTAGGATATTAGTACCCAGGTTCTTCTGATAAGGGGTAACCAAGTTATAGCCCCTTAACTCTTGGATGGATCGCTACTAGTACTTCTCCCAAAAGAGTTTCCCTAACATTAACCTGAGCTCCATATATCGGATTACCTATAAAATGACCTTTTGCCCTTTTGGCTCAAATTGGGTGATTTCTTCTTCTTTTCCTCCAGTCGCGACTCCAAAGTAGCTATAAAACTCAAAACAAGCGTAAAATACATAATTTACAAGAAAAATAGCAAAGAAAGCATAAACTTTAGTATAGTAAATACGGTGTATTCTACACCTAATCACTAGACTACCGATTATAGTAGCTCCTAAATTCCCAAAATTGGTGATTTCAGTCGAGGAAGAAATTTGGGGCAACTTTATAATCGGAAATCATATTAATTAACGATTATTCTAGTTCCCAAATTCGAAAAAATGACATTTCTGCAAAAACAAAATTTTGGGCAATCGTATAGTCGGTAAGTCTTATTAATTACCGATTATTCTAGTTCCCAAATTCGAAAAAAATGACATTTCTGCAAAAACAAAATTTGGAGCAAGCTGTATGATCGGAAGTGAAAATACTTCATTTGACTCACAGATTATACGGTATGCTCCAACAAAATAGAGCAGTTGGAACTCTAAACTCCATATAAGGATTGTATCCTTTTACTCTCTATGGAACACAAATACCTTTAAACTCTCTCCAACATCATCTTCAACATAATAGCTCAACCATTCATTAATCCTACGGAGTTCACGATCGAAGAAGATTTATCTTTATGTAGGCGCTATGTTCAATTCTATCAGAGACGAGGAGAAGAACGTAGGCTAGGAGGCAAAATGAGTATGAGTTATTTGGGCAAAATTCACGAAAAATTACGCAACGACACCGGTAACCCAAACAACCGTCACTCCGCGTGATCTTTCTGCACGAGTTGGTTCAATAAATGGACACGTCCAAGAATTCGTCCATTTAACTTATCTTGTGAATCAATATCGATTGAGGGTGAAACCAATGATGAGGTTATAGAACGATCTCTCGGGGAATGGCGGAGATGGAAAAGATCAAGCTTAGTTATGAAGCTCATTTTAGAATCCTTAGAGGCGATGGAAAGATTTAATCCGTTTAGGACTCGTCCAACACGTCCATGACGCTAATGACAATACCTTGTAATAGAATTATGGGAGTTCAATGTAAAATTATGATGATGTGTAGGTGATATTGTTATGAATTTCAAAATATTTATGAAAATCGGAAGTTTTAATTGTTGATCTAACTACCGATTATACTCAAAGCAGTTTCATGCTCAAAAGAAACTAGTCACCTCGAAAACTACATAATAAATCGGCTGATAAAGACATTGATAAACCTCCAATTATACTACTCTAATGAACCGAAACTTCATGATAAAACATCCTATAATTGGAGGTATGGTAACATATATATTTACCGATTACGATGATCGGGTGATTTGTTCAACCATTATCACCATTGTGTGTAATAATTGTACAAATTTCGTGACATTCTTTGTAAAGTTAATGCATCAATCTTACCATATTTTCAAAAAATATAGACGTTGACCTTCATCTATATATGAGGGTAAACTCTTCTTTATTTATGCACCAAACAACACATATATAGTGCATAGTGTATTCTACAAATAGATTTTCCATCAGCAGCTACTCTTGTGGAATTCATTCTATATCTCAACTTATATATGGCAACGTTGACGAGTCAAGATTTGGTCATTGGGGGAAAACATGGTAATGAAACAAGACGTGAAGATGTCATAGCAGAAGGTTAACACCCAAGTCTTTGGTCGAGGGCATGAGAGAAATAATTTGTGAAGAGATAAATCAAAGCAAAGATCACTCCAACAAGTTCATGATCGCTTCCGACTTGTCCAAAAAAGGAGTAAATGATTACATAACGATACAAAAGAGGATGTTTAACATAGACACTCCTAAGCTTGTCGTGATCCAACAATTTGTAAGTATAATGTTTAGGATTATTCTTTTTAAATAAATAATTTGCTTAATCTTTCTTTACTAAAACGAAGTTGACATTATTTTATATTTGTTTATGTAGGAGACTCTAAGATAGTACTTAGTGGAAAAGGGTGAAGAATTTACTTATGATGGAAGTTATGAATTCTGATCACCGTAATGTGATAAATGTTGATTGATTGGTTCACCGAAGTTATTATTTTATACTATCTACCGATTCTCAAAAAGATTTTTCAGCTTTTGTCGAGACTTTGGTGACAATCGGGGTGTTTATTCAATATGTTGTCTCACTTCCTTACGGGAAGATTTTGACTTTTGTCGAGCGTTTGGTGACAATCGGATGTTTATGTAATATGTAATCTACCGATTCTGGGAACAAAAATTCAGTTGTTTTGTCAGGCTTTTAATCGGAAGATAAAACTCCCCGTCTTCCTTACATACTTATTATTCTTTCCCTCGTGACTCTTCTTCTCCCCACCTCGCTCACATATCATTTCTACCGAATCTTCTTAACGCAACGGTTCTGAACTACCACGCACATCTTCTCTTTGGCCTTGTTCATAAGCCATTCCTTGGCCTCCTTATTACTTCTAAATATCTAAATGGGCATATTACAAAACAAAAATAATAAGCATAACCATCTAACATACATGATTGGAAAAAGAAAAGATAATTCATGACCATACCAAATCGTTTGCATAGTGTAGGAAAGTATCAGGCCTCAAATAATAATCGTCATCAACTTCTGAGCAACAGCCTACGCACAACAACAAGTTATGCATTAGCAATCGGAAGGAAGTTTAGATAATAAATGTAACCGCACTTTGAACACAATCGTAGTAATTTAATACTATACAACATAACCGATTATGAGCAATCGGTAGTCATGTACGAAAATAGTCTACCGATTAACGACATACACAAATGAACAATTCTTCTATATAAAAAGCTTGCCAATAATCGGGTACTATAAATTCATAAACCAACCCCATTATTAAATATCAATAATCGAATGTTTATTCATGTATACAACCTCCGATTGTGAGAAATTGAGCTTTCAATTTGGGGATTTTGTCATATTCGGCGATTAATACATCAAAATATATCCGATTATTGATAATCGGTAGATGTTGTACTAAATTAACTCTACAATATATGTCGTTCATGTCATTCAATGCATGCGAAACAATTTTCACGTTCGAAAACACACACAAAACGCACATAACATGGGTATTAGAGTTTGTTAACAACATACCCGATGTTTGATGCATCGTTAACCCGATCTTTGTTCTCCATTTCTTCCATGAAAGCGCCGTCATAGGTTTCATCTCCATCAAAGTTTGGATCATTCAACATATACCCCAAATCGTCGTCATCTCTAAATGGTAGTGAACCTTGAACTTCAACAACTTCACGTCCTTCTTCGTACCCGTCCATGTTTATGGAAGTTGGAAACAATCGGAAGATGGCAACATATACCACTTCTTCTTTCCTCTCACTCCAATGAGTTATCTCACAATGAGTCAAAAAAGTTTCCAAACACTAATATATAGACCCCAGCCTACCGATTACAAAGTTTGCTTCCATTATTTTGTGCAACTACAGATTATTGTAATTTTTGGCAAAGGTTGAATCCGGGGCCACTTACAATCGGTAGGTTGGTAAGTTGGATAGACTACCGATTATGGTAGATTTCAAAATTCATCACATGAAGGATTTTAGAAAAAATTCATTTTGGGGCAACCTATAATCGGAAAGTTGTGTAACCTATTTGGCTTACGATTATGGTTACATCCAAATCACGAACCACATGGTTATGCATTTTCTGTACACTCAAAACCTATGGAATTTGGCAAGGGTTCGATTTGGGGATCCTTACACCGGTAGGTTGTTAAGTTGGATAGACTCACATAATGATAGATTTCAAAATTCATCACATGATGGATTTTTGAAAAAACTCATTTTGGGGCAAACTTATAATCGGTAGGTTGTGGAACCTATTATCCTTCCGATTATGGCTACATCCAAATCACGAACCACATGGTTATGCCGCTCTGTACACTCAAAAACTATGGAATTTGGCAAGGGTTCGACTGGGATCCTTACAATCGGTAGGTTGGTAAGTTGGATAGACTACCGATTATGGTAGATTTCAAAATTCATCACATGAAGGATTTTAGAAAAACTCATTTTGGGGCAACCCCAGGGGCGGATGGTTTGGTAATATATTTAACTCCAGACACCGCCGCATCCAAAAACGCCCAAGTGTATGGGTCAATGTACCCTCAAAACCTATGAAATATGGCAAAGGTTGGATTCGGGGATCGTTATAATCGGTGGGTTATATAAATTATATACCCTACAGTTATGGTAGATTTCAAAATTCATTACGTGAAGGATTTTAGAAAAACTCATTTTGGGAAACTTATAATAGGTAGTGTATGTAACCTATTAGGCTTAGATTATGGCTACATCCATGACTGAAGCCAAGTGGTTATGGTTGGCTCGCACCCCTCAAACCTATGGAATTTGCCAAGGTTGAATATGAGGCTCTTATAATCGGTAGTCTTACAAGTTGGATAAGGCTACCATTATAAAAGGGATTATTAGCCGAAGTATCTATACACATAATCGGTAGGTATAGTTTCAATTTAATCCTGCCGATTCACCTTTTAACCTACCGATTATGGTGTTGGTTACCGTTATATAAGGGCATATTGGCCATTTCGAAAAATCGAAGATAAGGGGTAGCTTAGATTTACGTTTGGGTGACCTTTTTTGTCTTTTAGTGTCGCCCCTAATTCTTTTGGGGTCGCCCTAAAAATGTCAGGTTTTATATCACTTACAATCTTCTTTTCGCCTTTAGAGGTTTCTTTTCAAAGATCTTCGAGGATTGCATTCTTGGGTTTACTCGTTCCAACCTTTCCTTTACCTTTTCCTCTCGATTTGGATCTTTTCATGTTACCAGTTGAATCTCTTTGTCAAATGATCATTTAGAATCAACCATTTTTTTGTAGAAAATCAAAATTGAAAATTTTGGTTTGATTTTAGGTTTTTGGAATGAAAGAGAAAAGGAGAGGGATTAGAGGAAGATTAATCAGTTTTTAGTTTTTAAGTTTAGGGTTTAGTTTTATGTTAATTAGTGTAGGGGTATTAAAGTAACTTTATCACGTTTTGGCCTCCCCTTAGTAAGGACACATGTCCATTTAAATTTGGGTATACCCAATCTCGCCAGGTAACAATGGAACTATCTATCTTTGAAAAAAAACAAATCAGATTTCCAATAAATTTCTAAATACCAAAACACAATTACAATATCCAGAATAAACAAATATTATTTTATTCTCTCTTAACAAAAGCCATACATTTATGATCTTGAAGACTCATTAAAGTCTAAACGTATTTATGGCTCCTTAAAGTACCTCGAACTGAAACGTCTTTTGATTCTAGGCAAAATCAACACAGAAACCTCCAATTGTGCCCCGGAGTTTCACCCTCATCCCCCTTGAGCCTGAACTTTCTCCGGCAAGATGGGCATAAGGTGCCAGTTGACCCTACGCCCTCCCATTTGGCCAAAGGTGATTGTTCTCTCTTTGAGTAGCTATGGAGGCTTTGTTTGCTCGAAAAATGCAGTTACTGTTACATAAAAGTAGAAAACACAGATGAAAACGTACGATAAGCACATTAATGAGATCGTTCACAACATCATGAAATTATTGCGCAGAGAAATTAGTGTGTCAAGTCACATCAAGAAAGCAATAATAAAACGGATAACATGATGAAACCTAATAAACAACAATACTTGGTACTTAAGTGCAGTACCATACCGCTGACTATTTTTGTTGTCATTTTCGCTTACTTGGTATTGTCTCTTGTAATGTTTGGCTCGTCAGTGTTGATAATGTCCGAGGTCCATACATGTTTGCCTTCACATTTATTTCGCACAATGTTGTTATGTACAGGACGTTTACCTTCACATTTGCCTCTATTTGTAGTTTTCAGCTCCAGCACTCCTACGGTTTTACTCCAGGGCTTAATCGGGGCCCCAAGAAATAATTATGAGCCTCAGATATTATATTATCACCCCAAAAAAATCTATTTCCACCCCAAAATATAGTAAAAATACAGTTTTACCCTTCACTAAACCTAAAATTTAAAAATTTATTAACCTCTTAACTTTCTAAACCCCAACTCATTTTCATTTTTAAACCCAAAAAAATAATCAGTCCCCTCCTCCCCTCCCTCCTCGATTCTCGCGTCACAACTGAAAAATAAGAGTCGTCAACCTCATAGTTATATACCCTAACGATTTTTCATATGCATGTTATTTGTATGAAAAATCATTCATGTCTAGAATGTAGGAGATAACGGCCCTTTTTCTGGGTTTTGACGACCCCTTTTTATATGATAGACGCATTTATGTGTCTATTTTAGTCTAAATTCTCTGTAATGTTAGTACTCGATTTTGCACTTATTTTGGTATTTTATGTCTTTGTAGGTGTTTTTGGAGAAATAAGCTTTTCACGTGAAATTGGCTCGAAAAGTGGTTTTTCGCTCGTGGGAGAAAATTACTATACGGACCCCCATTTTGGATAAGGGGCACCTCAATTACTAAGGGACACCCACTTGTTATTTACACCCCAGGATACCCCAGTTGCTAAAGGGAGTCCAGCGCTGGATAAGGGGTGACCATCTTCTTTAAAAATTTGAAAACAGAAAAGGCGGGAAAACTTGTTATCACGAAACAGAGTTTAGGGTTCGATGATTGGAAGGCTTTTAACGAGATTCAATCGCCAAATAAGGTTGGGCTGGACTTGATTTAGCTAAACAGGCCTGGTATAGGTAATTTAACGAACTAAATTGGGCTTAATCATCCGTTCGAAGCTAAAACAGGGAAGTTTGGGAGTTTCGGGAATTTGGTCTATTTTTGGAAGTTAAGTAAGGTCTGTGGAGAAGATATATACTGTTGTGGATTCGTATCCATCAAACTCAGAGAAGTTTATGTTGTAAAAGGAAACAAATCCCGAAAAGAAGAGAAAGAGAGCCGAGACTTTCTGCCGAAGATAAAGACGAGATTTTGTGGGTATTCTTGACCTGTTGGCTGTATAAATAGTTGGTACGAGTCCCAGAAAGGATGGTCGGAGAGTTTGGGGTGAAGCAGAGGCATAAAATCACGCTGCAGAGAAGAGTTGCAGCAGCAGTAGAGAAGAAGAAGAAGATAGGTTGCAGACGACACTTCAGAAGTGTCGTTCTGAAGAACACGAAGAACAGACTCGCGGAAGCAGACTTAAATTCAGCGACAGCAGTCTTAAATTCAACGACAGTGTCAATCAACTATCGTTTTCTTTCAGCAGTCTTAGAAACTTGTAACAGTGACGCTTGTAACACCAATACAGCGTTACAAATCTCTGTTTTATATAATTTCTTCAATAAAACACCTATTTGAGCTATGGATTATTATTTTGTGCGTGTTTTGAGCATGAGGAGCTAAACCCCATCGCTGGGATGACGGAGGAAGCCAATTCTCATCACTGTGGTAACTTTATTTAATTCTTTTTACGACTTTTGCATTAATATAATTTGAATTATGATTTTAAATTAATTAGTTGTGATTTAGTTTGATGGGTTATGCTTAGCTTAGGTGTTTTGATGATCCATGCTTACCATTTACAATTAATGTTTTATAAAATCTACCGTGGCAAAGATTTAGAGTCAATAATTATTATTTTTGGAGCTATAATTGTCAAAGAATTAATAATTGAACCATAGAAAAAGAGTTCGGTGAAATCCTCGATTCCGGTAATCTCTCAAAATTATTATCATCCTTTGTTTTATTTGCTAGTTTTAGTATTTCTTTCATTAAGTCTAAAATCAAAATCTTAAAAAAAGTCCGAGCGAACGATACTCTACTTACCACAATTAAAACTACATTAGTTTTTGGCGCCGCCGACGCGGACTTGTATTTTGTTTTAGGTTTTAGGTTTTGTATATATATTTTTATTTTTATTTTCTTTGACTTTACTTTGGGCATTTTTGCTTTTGTTGTGCAGGTTTTGCTTGAAACGAAGGTGGAAAGTTGGACTTGCCATAAAAGGAGAAAACCGAAGCTTTTATTTTTGTTAGTTTTTATTTTCCTTATTTTTGGACTTGTATATATTGTTTGTGTTTATTTTTAGTACTTTATTTATATATATATATAAAAAAAACACGTGCACACACCAATTGCATCGATGGAACTACCGATTTTAGGAAAACTGCGTGGATTAGTAAGCTAAACCCGTGCCTTGGGCCTTATGGGAGTTACCAAACAAAGTCCACAAACCTCAGCCTCAGTGCTTTGGGGTATATTTTGCTGTGGTAACTGAGCCTACCCATTTAGTCGACCTTGCATTTGCATTTGCACAAAAATAATGTCGAACCTGAGTATTACAATAAACGATACAATGAATATCCGACTGATTTTCTAATGGACACTACTACTTTGACCACGGTGTGCATAGTGGTTGGGAACACCAACCTTTTCAAGGTTATGGTTCATATCATAGTGAGCCCAATTACTATTCGCACGCGCATACAGCATCTCGAGCAAGAAAATAAGGAATATTACAAAGATTAGTTCCTCGTCTTTGGACGACTCCAATTAAACAATTGAAAACTAGTCCTTATTATGATCCTTCCGTTCCTACTCGTCCTATCGAAGAGTCTCTCCAAGCTGTTGGCTGTTTCTTCCGGTCCTACTCGTCCTATCGAAGAGTCTCTCAAGATAATAGAAAATGAGAAAACTAGGGTTTTGACGAACGAAAGAATTGCTCGGAATAATCTTGATTAGCAATTTAGCCTTAAAAATGAGAATAGTTATTCACATAATCAAGATGACGAGGTTAGAATTGGTAACACTACCTCTTTAGAAGAGGTTCAACCATTTTCATGTTATGATGATTACGATGAGGATAGTGTTGATCAAGAATATGATAGGCATAGTAATCAGGAATTTGTTACTCCAATTGAGCTTTATAATGATAATATTTCTAGTTCAAATCCAAATAATTTTAATAATTATTCACCTATTCAAAAGGACGAGGATTTGACTAGAGATACTCCGTTTAGACGATGTAGTATTTCCTTTTGATTCGAAGCCGATATTGGCTTAGAGGAACGAGTTTATTCTAAGAATAATATTTTAGAGTCTCTGATTTAGAAACAACGATCTTAGACAAAAAGATGAACTCGTAGAGCTTTTAAACATGTATGAGGATGTGTCACCGAATATGACCTCCAAGAAGCAATTGAACATTTTCGGATTCTCGATGATCTAGAAATTAGGGAAATTGCAGCTAGTCTATCTAGAGACACCCAAAACTCTAAGTTTGGGGTGATATCATTCTCCATGTGCCTTACCTTTAGCTCTTATAGAGATCCCTCACTTGGGACTTGATATATGTGCCTCAACCATTGTGCCAGATTGCTTTCATACTAGTTCATCAGAACCTAATAATGTCCAGGAAGAAGTTCAGTTGTTGAAACCCATCCTCTGGATGTGATGTGGTTTACTCGAGCTATGATACCAAGATTGACTTTGTTTTCCCACCAAATATTTTTATTCCAAATGTGGGAACGTTTGAATTTGAAATGTGTCCAATTATTAAGTTCCGAGACTAAACCTAATTATTTTAGGAAAATAGAATTGACACATTTGTTTAAGAATGACCACCACTCTCATTATGGTCAACCTGTGTAAGTCAAATATTGACTTAGAGGATCCTCAATTATTCGTGGTTATTATTGTGTGCTTCTAAATTTTTCCAAACCTTAGAACTCATATTTCAGATCTTACTTATGAGGAGGTGTTTCCATGAAAATATTTTATTTAGACCCCTTTATAGAACACGAACTTTGAACCACAAATAGATGTAGTTATGCTTGCAGAAACTAGGCAAGGGTGTGCTATGTTTATTCTTGGTTTGTTGCATTTTCTTTTATCTCATTTAACACTTTTTGATGCGAGATGATCCACGGTTGTTTCGATTTATTGCTTTATGATATGAAGTGATTAATTCTTTCTTATGTCTCAAATGAAGACGTTAAACTTAGCACTTCTTTGGGAGGTAACCCATTCTCATGCAACACGGTAATATCTTTCCTTATCTCTTTGCTTCAAATGGTAACGCTTTCTCCTTGTTCATGCTTTAATTTCATCTTTAGAACATTGAGGACAATGTTAGATTTAAGTTTGGGGGTATGGGAGAAACTTTTTAGTTGCATTGTTAAACCTCGAGCTAGAAATTTATGTTTATTAAGGATGGTACTAACCAATCTAAGTGGATGGAAGCATTTTGGTTGTAGGAGTTGAGGAACCAATCACATTAGATGGAAACATCTAAAGAGTCTATTCATAAAAAGCAGAGCTCAAAAAGAAATCACATGATAGTTTCACCATATCTCGTTGAGTCCTTTTCCTGCTTTTATTTTGTTTTGTTTTTAAACTATGTTTCTCTAAGTGATTAGGTGGGGCCACGAATCAAGTTGTTACCATGCTAGGGTGAATTAGAGTGATTGAGATACACAAAAAAAAAAAAAAAAAAAGTGAGACTTACCATCTGACCAATCGAATAAATTAAAAAAAGTCGACCACTGGAACCCTTGTATATGCCATTGTTTTGACCTAGAGTTAAGTTTATCGACCACTGGTTCCCTTGTATATGCCAGTGTGTTGATATTAGTCAGACTAGTATCCCAATTCATTAGGATAGGTTCATTTTGGCGGAGGCCTTCAGACAGATATGGGAAACACCGTTCACATAGACAACATCAAAACCATATACGTTTTCTCTATATCCATCTTCTTAATCTATCCATGTGATTTGTTGACTCCGGATATTGATGTCCATAGTGCGACTATCCGAGTAGAGCTCTGTGACTTATATAGAATTTAGTATCTTGAGTGCAAACTCGTGTACAACAATTGGAATTTCGCGTGGTACTTCCTCCCGTAGTCGATAAGTATGCCAACCAAGGAGATTCTTTAGTGCCTTCCAAGGTTACGTAGATAGCTAGGTCCTGGAGTAAAGTTTTTGTGCGTATATCTCTTGTAAACCCTCCAGACTATAACTCGGCCACTAGGGCCACCTAGGGGTTTAAAGGCTTATTGCATACGCTAAATGCAATCGACGATGCCCGCATAACGGTGAGTTAGATTTTATTTTCAGTAGCTTTGATTTGCTCGGGACTAGCAAATAATAAGTTTGGGGGTATTTGATAGACGATTTATGTGTCTATTTTAGTCTCAATTCTGCAGAATGTTAGTACTCGATTTTGCACTTATTTTGATATTTTATGTCTTTGTGGAGAAATAAGCTTTTATGCGAAATTGGCTCGAAAAGTGGTTTTTGCGCTCGTGGGAGAAAATTACTATACGGACCCCCATTTGGATAAAGGGGCACCTCAATTACTAAGGGACACCCACTTGTTATTTACACCCCAGATACCCCCTTTAAAGGAGTCCAGCGCTTGGATAAGGGTGACCATCTTCTTTAAAAATTTGAAAATGTGCAAGGCGGAAACTTGTTATCACGAAATAGTTTAGGGTTCGATGATTGGAAGGCTTTTAATGAGATTCAATCGCCAAATAAGGCTGGGTCAGACTTGATTTAGCTAAACAGGCCCGTATAGGTAATTTAACGAACTAAATTGGGCTTAATCATCCGTTCAAGCAAAAGGGAAGTTTGGGAGTTGTTAAGTGCATATTTTGCATATATTTAGTGTTGAATCCATGCTAGTAATTGCTATATATTCTTACGAATTATTGTATATTACTCTTGTTTTTCTTTGTTTATGTTTTGCTAGGCGAATCATCCGAAAGAAGTGAATTGGCACATATTTGTGCAATAAAAGAAGTTAGCTACAAGTGAGAAGGGCCAAAGAACAAACGGAACTAGCCTCGACTCTAGGGAGTTCTTGCTATCACATTGAAGAGACGGAAAAGGCATCAATAAGCGAAAGAATGGAGTCATTCCGACATCGTATGAAGAAGTTATGGGCGAAGTTAGAAGTTAAACTTGTTAATATCCAAAACTGACAGCTCAAAGAGGTAGAATACCTTGTCAATTATCTGAAATCCGACAGCTTCATGTGAGTTATAAGGGCGCCTCGTTATTTACTCCAGGGCAATACCACCATCATCATCTCGGATCGACCAGTTGTGGAGTTATTCTTTCTTTCCCGTTAACGTCCGTGTAAAAGAGAT
This sequence comes from Papaver armeniacum, assembly GCA_023531295.1. Lineage (NCBI taxonomy): Eukaryota > Viridiplantae > Streptophyta > Magnoliopsida > Ranunculales > Papaveraceae > Papaver > Papaver armeniacum. The sequence continues at coordinate 21,755 of JAJJWW010004026.1, read as the reverse complement.
GTTCGAGTTTAGTTTGCAACAAGGAATGGAGGTATGGGTTTTCGTTGACGATCAACATCGGTGATTGAGAAGAGCTGGTTTGTTAATGCCGTTGGTGACAATGAGTCTAAGGTTGAGTCTGGTGAAGGTTTAATGGATTCTGAGTAGTTAGAGTTGAGGTCAATAAAGGTCACGATTTCCCTCGGAGTTATTCTTACCTCCATGTTTGAGTCTAAAGGATGATGGAGTGTAAACAAGGCACGGAGAAACGAGTTCAAACGCTCGCCGCGTTGATTCTCGACGATGAAGGAAGTTTGGAAGAATGAGAAGGAATTGCTGCCATGGTAGAAGATGGATTTTGAACGGCGAGCAAGTTCGCCAACGAGAGAAGTTGAGCTAGCTGGTGTTGTCTTTGGCAGAATGAAGAAGAATAGGGACCAAGCAAGACAGGGATGAAGAATCAAACCGAGTTTGGCTGGTGATGATGAATGAAGTGAAAGCAGAGCTCGAGTCTGTGGAGGTGATTGTAATGAAAGAACGATAATGACAAGGAGAGTTCGGGCAGGATATGGAGCTTGAGGTTGCTGTGGTCGATGGCAATGAGCTTGAGTTCGAAATGGAAAACTCGAGTGGAGTTTATTAGGTTTGTGCTGTTCGAGTTGGTTGTTAATGGTTGGCGTCGATGGAGTTGATAATGAATAGAATCATTGGAAGTAGACGATGAGAGGTGTTCTACGTGGCTTGGATTGTGAGGTCTGTGGATCGAGTGGGCGAGAGTTGGACAAGCAAGGGAACGCGAGTACCGACCGGAGAAAACTAAAAATCCAGTGAAAATTATCGCTCACGAAAGGAGAAGTGTCCGTGGTTCATGGAGGAAGAATGAAAATCCGGGAAGATAATTTTTCACGGAGACTCATGTATCCGTGGAAATCAAGGTATAAGGGAATACCGCCGGTTTGTAACCGAACGTGGCCAAGACGAATGGGCTGGGCTTTTCCAATTGAGTACGGGCCACATATTCCCATGAGAGAAACTTTGCACGGCGACTTTGGGCGTGACTCGATCTGAGAATTTTGGCGAGATTTGGCAACTTTAGATACGGGATTTGGCGCACTGGCACTTTCTACAACTTCAAGACTATAAAAGAGAACTTCTAACCTAAGTTTAGAGAATATCATATATCTTACATCTCATAATACACTTTTGTTCTTCATAAAATATTTTAGGTTTACCCCTTTAGGGAAACCAGAAACGGTGTAAACATGAGAGGCTAAACTTTTGTTGATTGAGGATGAATTCAATGTTCTAGCGTGAAGCTCTATTATTATTTATACAAGTTTGTTCGAGTTTTAATCACATCATCGTTTGTTTTCACTATTTGATCTTTATGAGTGATTCTTAGATTGATTTGGGATGCATACTAGATTAGTCTATTAATTGTTCTATTGCTAGTATTGGGTTAGGAGATAAGTAATCGTCGAATAATTCATACACAAGTAGAAATCGCAAGACCTTGCAGAGGGATTACGTGGAGCAATTAAGGGTGAATACAATACCAGCAAGTGGACCTTGAGCTAAGAGTTTAATCTCAATGGGATCAACCTAATTCACAAAGCCTAAGCGTTCGATCGGATTACACCTTGAGTGAGCTACTACTTGGTGGTTCGGTTGGATAGAATCGATATTGGAGAGCTCCGTATCCGTGGTAAAAGGAGTTTTGAGGATAGCACCAGCTGCTGCTTTCCTACGGTTGGTGATGAATGGTTCTAACGAAGATAGATAAGTATACTAATCCAGTTATCGCTGGTAACGGCGAAGGATTCCTTGATCATATCTTTTCTTTTATTTGTTATTCTTTTTATTTCACTTTAAAACAATCCCCTTTGTGTTTTTTATTATTTTGCTAAACTAAATAACATATCAATTACATGGCTAAATGGGAACGATCCTTACTACCGTTATATTACCATTAATTAGTGGGAAATATATTGAATTAATTTGTTGCACCTACGACACGCATCAAATTTTAAGTACCATTGGGAGCTTGTCAATTGATTTGTTATTTGTTTAGCTTGTTTTTGTTTTTTAATTTTTTCTTGTGTTCTTGTGAGTCGTCATGTTTCCTTATGGACATAACATGTACGGAGACACAAGATCAATCAACATATAATAGTGGTAATCAATATGGATTTCAATCATTCATATAACAACTACCAACCATACCCTACGAGCTTTATGGATACTCTCCTACATATCAACAACCTTATGACGGTATGTAAGTGAGCAATCAAAGGGATGGGAGGATATTTATGCTTCGGTCAATTGTTTTCTAGTAATGTGCGAGATGACAGAGAGTTTGGGAAGACCTACTCCTCTTTATCATGTTCTTTCGTCATTTATGTCAAAAGAAGAGATACGGTCGAACTTTCCATCGTGAATAACGGCGGAAACGACAATATCAGGAAAACTTTCTAAACAATATGACCAGTTAGAAGAAAGTCGGAGCATCGAAAAGACTCTCGAAGAAATCAACAAGGTAATACGAATAAACTTCAACGTCGTTGGATATTGAAGATTATGAGGTTGACGAAGACTGGATAAGAGATGAACCTTGGAAAATCCTTGCAATAATGGTAATGTTATTTCAACTCCGGATCATAATAACGATCACTCTCCTATTCAAAGGAGGGAGAATGAATATGACATAACCGTTGTTATAAATGGTGTAACGACTCAAACAATGATTTTAAGATTTGCACCAATGAACTAGAATTTCTAGGAGATGATTCCTGATTCGATGACGAGTTTGTTGAAGAGATAGTGATTGAGAATGAAACCAATTTTATTGAAGTTGTGGAAGACCCAATTGTTAGCCAAGGATTATATTGATCTTTGAATTTTGATTGAAGCAGAATCCCATCTAAGAATGGCTAAATAGTTTGATAGAGGACCACTTATACAAATGAGGTAAATAATTCATTGCAATTCTTTAAGAATGATGAGGATCTGTAATACGAGAGATTGTGGAAGGTTTGTCCTAATCCTTTGCATATTTCTCAATCTTTTGATCCACATCACTTGGGATTGAGTATTTGTGCTTCTAAAATTCTGAAGGATTATTTTACTTCCTAAGTATATACCACTTGATGTGTTTGATTCTAGTATTGTGCGGGTTCATCGAGAGGAACCTATAGAAGTTCCCTTATTTTATGTTCTATCCACTTAGTGTAGAAAGGACTAAGTGTGGGGGAAACTTTCAAGCTATAACAATTTCATTATTCATATATTATGCTAATCATTGTGTGAAGTTGTTACTAGAATTGCAGATTGTTTTAAGAGGATTTTACTGTGATTTTCGATTGTTGGTATATGGACGATAACAAGAAAGTGGTGATTTACTTTAAACCAAGCGCTAAATGGGAGGCAACCCATAGGTTTTGTATCTTCAACCCTTCTATTTTTGTTTTTATTGTTTTCATATCATATTTGCATCCCCATGTTCAAGTTCATTGAGTCTTTAATCTATTTTAGAATAAAAAATTCAGACTGCGCGTAGTTCAGTCCAGAGACCATAACTGTCAGACTGTTTATCGAAACACTGTGCCCTTTTGACACTGTGTAGAAAACACGTAGATGAACAACTTTTGTGAAATGGAGTTTTTCCAAATTCCTTACCAATTTGCACAGTTTTTGCTTTTATCGTTTTATCGTCAGAATTTAACTTTCGGTTTACACATTGAGGACAATGTGAAGTTTAAGTGTGGGGGAGCATTTATATGTTTGTATAGTTTGTTTTAGTTTGTTTTATGCCTTTAAAAAAAAATCAGAAAAATAAACAAAAAAAACAAGAAAAATTGTGCTTTTAACTAAATCTAGAAACTTGTGCCTTTAGGATGACACCATTAGTGGATTGAACCATTTTGAATGCAAGGAGTTGAGGAACCAATTAACTAAAAGGGACGAACACATAGCCTCGAAATCACAAATAACATGATAGTTGTTACCATATCTCGGAATATCACCATATCACATTCTATTTTTATTTTTGCATATTTATCTATTGTTCTCTAAGTGGTTTGGTGGGTCACTAAACATCGACGTGAGTTATTATCTGCTAGATGAAATAGAGTGATTGAGTTGCTAAAAAGAAAAAAAAAAAAAAAGAAAAGAAAAGAAAAAAAAAGAAAAAAAAAGGACCGATCAATTAGACCAAAACGGAATAAAGAATGACACTTGGGAATAGCAGTATGTGAAACGTAGTCCCCTTTTCGTCGCCTAAACAAGCGTGGAATGCAGATCCAAGGCAACTATCATATACGTGTTGACAAGGAAGCATGCGCTTGGATCCAAAAGATCTAATCATGCTGTCTAAAAAAAAAAGAGAAATTGGGATCCATTGATCCAATCATATAAAAAAAAAAAGAGAAGAAATTATTATTGTGTTGAATAAAGTCACTCTTGGTTCCCTTTGTATATGCCAATTGATTTGATGTAGCATTCAAAGACAAGTAGCTCAATCAATAGGATTAGGTTCATCTTAGCAGCCGACCTTCGACAGAGCATGGGAAACATCAACACTTGAATATTTGCCAACATCTATCTTTATCCATCTTCTTTATCTTTTCATTGTGATTGTGGTTTGTTAGTTTCCTAGTATTGTGGCTTGTTCTGACTATCTAATTAGAGCTTTATTTATTTGAATATGAACTGAATTTGCGCAAAAAACCTCCTCCACGTAGTCATTTTGGATTCGTTCATGAATTTGTCACAAATAGACGGAGTTGGAAATATAGGTTTTGTAGGTAGACCTCTTGTAAACCTTCACGAGACTATAACTGCGTCCACTAGGGACACCTAGGGGTTTAAAGGCCTTATTCATGCTAAAATGTAACCAGTATCCTCCTTTGATATGGAGTTGTTGTATTTTAGATAGTTTGCTCAGGACTAGCAAAAGCCAAGTGTGGGGGAATTTGTTAAGTGCATATTTTGCATATATTTAGTGTTGAATCCATGCTAGTAATTGCTATATATTCTTGCGATTTATTGTATATTACTCTTGTTTTTCTTTTGTTTATGTTTTGCTAGAGCGAATCATCCGAAAGAGTGAATTGGCACATATTTGTGCAATAAAAGAAGTTAGCTACAAGTGGAGAAGGGCCAAAGAACAAACGGAACTGCGTTCTGACTCTAGGAGTTCTTGCTATCACATTGAAGAGGACGAAAAGACGAATCGAATAGCGAAAGAATGGAGTCATTCCACATCGTATGAAGAAGTTATGGGCGAAGTTAGAAGTTAAGCTTGTCGGTTATCCAAAACTCGACAGTTCAAAGAGGTAGAATACCTTGTCAATTATCTGAAATCTACGCCCATGTGAGTTATAAGGGCGCCTCGTTATTTACTACGGCGACCACCACTCATCATCTCGAATCGTGACCCGATTCGGGAGTTATTCTTCTTTCGATTAACGTCCCGTGTAAAGAGATGTTCGAGTTTAGTTTAAAACAAGGAATGGAGGTATGGGTTTTTGTTGACGATCAACATCGATGATTGAGAAGAGTTTGGTTTGTTAATCTTTGAGGTGACAATGAGGTCTAAGGTTGAGTCCGTGAAGGTTTAATGGATTCTCGAGTAGTTAGAGTTGAGGTCATAAAGAGGCTGGCGATTTCTCGAGTTATTCTTTACCTCCATTGTTTAGTCTACAAGGATGATGGAGTGTAAACGAGGCACGGGAGAAAGCAGTTCAACGTCAGTCATAGTTGATTCTCGACGATGAAGGAAGTCTGAAGAATGAGAAGGAATTGTTGCCATGGTAGAAGATGGATTTTGAACGAACAGCAAGTTGCCGCTAGAGAAGTTGAGCTAGCTGGTGTTGGCCGCGTGATATTGAAGAAGAATAGGGACCCGAGCAAGGCAGGATGAAGAATCTCAAACCAGGTTTGCACGGGTGATGATGAATGAAGTGAAAGCGAGCTCAGTCCCGTGGAGGTGATTGTAATGAAAGAACGATAATGACAAGGAGAGGTTCATAGGATATGGAGCTTGAGGTTCTTGGGTCGATGGCAATGAGCTTGAGTTCGAAATGGAAAACTTCGAAAGGAGTTTATTAGGTTTGTCTTTGTTCGAGTTGGTTGTTAATGGTTGGCGTCGATGGAGTTGATAATGAATAGAATCATTGGGAAGTAGACGATGAGAGGTGTTACTCGTGGGTCGATTGTGAGTGTGATCGAGTGGGCGAGTTGAATGACGAGCAAGGGAACTGCGAAAAGGAGAAACTAAAATCCGAAATTATCGCTCACGAAGGGAGAAGTGTCCGATGGTTCTGCGGAGGAAGAATGAAAATCCGAGGAAGATAATTTTTCACGGAGACTCATGCTCCGTGGGAAATCAAGGTATAAAGGAATGGGTGGCATCGATTTGGCAACCAGCGTGCCAAGGACGTGAATAATGGGCTTTTCCAATTGAGTACGGCTACATATTCTCGTTTTTGAGAGAAACTTTTACACGGCGACGAGACTTTGGGATCATCTGAATTTTGAGATTTGGCAACTTTAGATCGGGATTTGGCGACGGCACTTCAAACTTGAAGACTATAAAAGAGAACTTCTTAACCTAAGTTTAGAGAATATCATATATCTTACATCTCATAATACACTTTTGTTCTTCATAAAATATTTTAGGGTTTACCCCTTTAGGGGAACCTGGGGAACGTGTAAACATGAGAGGCTAAACTTTTGTTGATTGAGGATGAATTCAATGTTCTAGCGTGAAGCTCTATTATTATACAAGATTTGTTCGGAGTTTTAATCACATCATCGTTTGTTTTCACTATTTGATCTTTATGAGTGATTCTTAGATTGATTTGGGATGCATACTAGATTAGTCTATTAATTGTTCTATTGCTAGTATTGGGTTAGAGATAAGTAACGTCGAATAATTCATACACAAGTAGAAATCGCAAGACCTTGCGAGGGATTTCGTGGGGAGCAATTGCGGGTGAATACAATACCAGCAAGTGGACCTTGAGCTAAGAGTTTAATTCATCGGGATCAACCTAATTCACAAAGCCTAAGCGTTCGATCGGATTACACCTTGAGTGAGCTTGTGCTTGGTGGTTCGGTTGATAGAATCGATATTGGAGAGCTTCCTGTCCAGTGGTAAAAGGAGTTTTGAGGATAGCACCGAGCTAGGCTGCTTTCCACGGTTGGTGATGAATGGTTCTAACCAAGATAGATAAGTATACTAATCCAGTTATCGCTTGGTAACTGCGAAGATTCCTTGATCATATCTTTCTTTTATTTGTTATTCTTTTTATTTCACTTTAAAACAATCCCCTTTGTGTTTTAATATTTTGCTAAACTAAATAACATATCAATTACACGACTACGTAGGGAACGATCCTTACTACGTATATTGCTGGTTAATTAGTGGGAAACATATTGAATTAATTTGTTGCACCTGCGACACGTCGGGGTTTCGGGAATTTGGTCTATTTTTAAAGTTAAGCAAGGTCTGTGGAGAAGATATATCTTTGTTGTGGATTCGTATCCATGAAACCCGAGAAGTTTATGTTGTAAAAGGAAACAAATCCGGGAGAAGAGAAAAGAGAGCCGAGACTTTTTACTGTAGATAAAGACTTAGATTTTGTGGGTATTCTTGACATTGCTGTATAAATAGTTGGTGCAGGTCCCAGAAAGGATGGTCGGAGAGTTTGGGGTGAGGCTTAGGTACAAAATCACGCTGCGAGAGAGAGGATTCTGGCCAATGATAGAAGAGAAAAGAAGATAAGTTGTGCATTTTACACACTTGTATGTCGTTACGAAGAACATCTGAGAAATGTAACATGAAACGAACTTAAATTCAGCGACAACAGTCTTAAATTCAACGGAGTGTCAATCAACTATCGTTTTCTTTCAAATATTATCTTAGAAACTTAGAATGTTGACGCTTGTAACACCAATACAAATTACAAATCTGTTTTTATATAATTTCTTCAATAAAACACCTATTTAGCTATGGATTATTATTTTGTGCGTGTTTTGAGCATGAGGAGCTAAACCCCATCACTGGGATGACGGAGGAAGCCAATTCTCATCACTATAATTTTATTTAATTCTTTTACGACTTTTGCATTAATATAATTTGAATTATGATTTTAAATTAATTAGTTGTGATTTAGTTTGATGGGTTATGCTTAGCTTAGGTGTTTGATGATCCATGCTTACCATTTACAATTAATGTTTTATAAAATCTACGTGACAAAAGATTTAGAGTCAATAATTATTATTTTTGGAGCTATAATTGTCAAAGAATAATAATTGAACCATGAAAAAGAGTTCGGTGAAATCCCGATTCCAAGAATCTCTCAAATTATTATCATCCTTTGTTTTATTTGCTAGTTTTAATATTTCTTTCATTAAGTCTAAAATCAAAATCTTAAAAAAAGTCCGAGCGAACGATACTCTACTTACCACAATTAAAACTACATTATTATACACTAACGACTCTTTATGACCAAAAATTATATCTCTGTCCAAAAAAATGGAAGGATCGTTATTGTTTATTGGAGAATCGTCACCAAATTTGGCAGAGTCGTCATGATATTGAAGTGTTTCAAAAACGACCCTCATAAGTCGTCATTGTTTCTTGACGACTCTAAACAGTCGTTAATGCATGTAAAACTCTTCTAAGATTCATTAGGGAGAGATCGTCAACAACCCTCATGAGACATCTTTGTTTCTTGTGACTACGAGAACGATCGTTAATGTTTATAAAAGAGTCGTTATCTTCTTTGAAGAGTCATTAATGGTGGAAATACATTAGAAGAAGATAACGACTCTTTTATAAGCATTAACGACTGTTCAGAGTCGTCAAGAAATAATTTTTAAACACTAACGACTCTTGAGGGTCGTTTTTGAAACTTTAACGACCGTTAAGAGTCGTTATTGAAAAACTTCACTACCTACCGACTGTTCATGTAAGAAAAAAATAATTTTAAACTAGAAATTTGAAAAAAAAAAAGTTAAAATCAAATTAAGTGAAATTAACACTAATTAAGTAAAATTATCATTAATTAAATAAAGGGTAGATTAGCCATTAAAATATTTGGATAAAGGGTGTTGAAATTAGATTTGGGTGACCTTTTTTGTCTTCTAGTGTGAGGCCCCTAATTAGTTTTCGGGGGCCCCAATTCAGCGCTGACATAAGGGCTTTAAAGTAAAAATAGACGAAATCTTTTGAACGCGCAATTGGGGGATAAAAAAACTAATTGGGGGATAGAGGAAAAAGATAAAAACTAGATTTAAATATCAAATCAGGATCACCCCTTATCTAAGCATTTTATCTAATTCCTAATCTACCCCTTACTAATCATGTTTAATGGTAAATATAATTAGGTAAGTTAATAGATTAGTTTGATAATCATTAGAATAAATCATTATCATTGAATTTGTTGATGCAACAACGTCAAATCAAGATATTTATGATCATGAAGGTTTAGGTGAAGAACCAACCCAGGAAAGTAAACTAGCTAAACATATAAGTGCTCCAATTACTCATATATAGGTATTAATGTATTGAAATTTGATATTTTTTTCATTGAATTAGCCATTGTTGCTGAAAAACTCAGTGCCGGCATGGTAAAAGTATGAATACCATGTCGGCAGTGACCAAAACCGGCATGATATTCATACTTTCACCATCTTGGGGTACAATATCCCCCAATTTTGAAAATTGGAAGTACACTACCACATAGAAAGTTCATTATCGAAAGCATGCGGTAATAGTGCCGACATGGTTGATTCCCAAGTGTATCGTGCCGGTTTTGAGGACAAAACATACGAGAAAACTTATGCCAAATAGCAAGTACTGGCATGGTATTCATCTTAAAAAACCATCTTAGGAACTAATACTCTAGGTATGGTATTCATCCTAAAAAACCATGCGAGAACCAGTATGGCGTGGTATTCATCCTTTGTAAAACCATGCTGCACTAGACCTGGGCATGATATTCATCCAAAAACTATGCCGGAACATAAATATAAGTAGTAGGTATTCATTATAAACACAAGCCGGAGTGGATTGAAAGTTTATGATTCTAACCCAACCAGTTTTAAAACAACAACAACACTTTAGATATGATTAAGTATCATGTACTTTCTCAATAAAGCCATTTCTTTCTTTCTTCTTTCTTTTTCTCGAGAACAATTCAATTTAACCTATCTTTAAGAACTTGTTAGGGTTTGATTTTGATTTTTAGTTTAAAATTTTAGTTTAGATGGAAGGGTATTTTAGTATTTATGCCCCAAAAACACCCCTTAACGGATATTATTGGATGTGATTTTTACTAATTCATCTCCAATTAGTTTTTTTATCCCCAATTACGTTCAATCTTTTTCTATTTTTTGCGATTATTTTACTTATAAGTTTTCCCTTTCTTCCTGTTTTTACTCATAATTTTCTTTCCATTATTATTTTGTTACTTTTTATATATTCTAAAGTACGCGCGGGATATTACAAAGAGCAATGGCAGGTAGTCCGTGAAGAGCACTACGGCTTAACGCACCTCAGGTCCTCAAGTAGTCCTTGAGTAGACTGGAGGAGACAAGGCAACGTCAAATCAAACTTAAGCCTTGTTGGTTCCAGCACATAGGGCCTGCGTGCGATAATCATCCTATAGCGTATGTGATTTACCCTTTATCTACACGTCTCTTTACTATGTACATGTGTCGACCACTAAATAGCCAAACCATAGCATGATGGGCTCGTGGCATTTTACGGGCGAAATGTATCTGCCTGTTGTATATATAAATCTGTGAACGCAGTTGGGTTCCTAACGGTATCCGAGCCAAAACTTGTAATTCGCACTCATAGTCCTACTGGTTTTTTTGTACAATTCGGAAGTTCGTCGAAAGAAAATGCAAACTGCTAAGGAGAAGCGGAGTAATGTAGCTGGTGCTGCCAAAGAGAAATGCTAAATCTACAAAGCCAAAGTCGATGAGAAGGTAATAATTGTCTAATAATATCAGTTTTATAGTGTACTGAATTTTCCATTATGCTTCGTTATCTACTTAGTAGCTCCACACTGATATATGGGCACCATAATCCGATTACGGGCCATGATACATATGGACATTACAATCCGATCACGGGCCACAGCACCGATACGTATGGGCACCATAAAGTACCACTTGTTGGGGTACAGTACATGGTGAGCACCATGGTGGACACGGACACCATCACATGACGACAGCGGGTGCAACTACGCCCACTACTATACCAGAACCTGCCTACCGATTTTAGGTCACCACCATCAAACTAAAAAGTATCTATAAAAGTGTGCTGTTTTCTTAACTAGACATCAGTTAGTCTTGTGTTGTTGTATGTTGGAAACATATCTCAACCGTTCCATAGTGTCTTACTTCTTTTTTTCGTTTGCCAGCCCAGGATGCATTCCCATGTCCCGAAAATTTGGGAATAAAATTTAAGATGTTAAAGTAAATGATCAATCTTATAGTGCTAGACAGGAACATTATTTACTCAACTTGGATAATGAAATCTCAAGTTAACTTGATTGTCCTTTGACGCTTTTTTCACTTCCAATGCGCACGCCTCTGACCAAACCAGATTTAAACACCAAGCGGAAATTGCAAGTCTGTGCTTGTTCTTCCCATGTGCCGACGGGATTAAGATTTTGCTTGCAGCTCTCGGATTGTTCGAGCCAAGGTCCTTTTCCGTACGCATCCTGTTTTAAGCTACATCAAATTTTGACTTTTGAGTGACCCCAAGTATTTTGCATGGTGCACCCCACCTGTATAGGCAATGCAAATGCGACAATTTATTACGGGATGTGGGAAAATTACCTGGGTGCTTGCTCGAGATGATGGCTATTTGTGGAAGATGAATAGTGGGCTTGGACTTCTAATGGGCTAATACGGTCTTCACTGTGATTATTACGAACCGTTTTTGGGACCATGGTTTCTTTGAGGGGACCATGGTTTGATTAGGCCACCTTCCCTCTAGTTATAAGGGGTGTCCTAATGCGTTGAAATTACTAACCTAACCTATCCTTAACCTAATTTAATTTAAAACCAACCTAATAACCACCTCCCTCTCTCTATATATATAACCACCACCTCCTCCCACCACCGCCCACCACCGCCGATTACCACCACCACCTCCTCCCACCACCACCGCCGATTACCACCACCACCACCGCCGATTACCACCACCTCCGACCATCACCACCGCCCACCACCGCCGATTACCACCACCACCACCGCCGATTACCACCACCACCACCTCTGATTATCACCACCACCAACCACCGATTACCACCACCACCTCTCTCTCTATATAGCTTAATTTAAATCTTTAGCAAAGATATTCTCACAAACCCATTACTTGTCGTTTGTTTTTGGTTGAAAAAATGAGAAGTAATCATCAAAATGAGTTGAAAATGGAAGTTGTGGAGAGGTTTAATGGAGGGGGTTCAGTGTTGAGTTCGGTTACTTTTTCATCTCACAAGGCAAGCGAACTACACATTAGAATGAGTTCGGTTACTTGTTAAATCTCATAAAGCAACCGGAACTACACCTTGAGATGAGTTCGGTTCATATGCTTTATAACTATATTCTGAATCACGAGTTCGGTTGTTTAGCATAAATGTATAAAGCTGCCATGTAACCGAACTCTAGGGTTAAAAACATAAGAAAAAAGTTTCCATGTAAATCGACATACCGTTTTTCCTATTATTTTTATTTCTCTTATAACCGAATTCTATCAACTTTGTTCGGTTATTTCGGCAAAATTTTAAAACTGCAATATGTAACCGAACTCTACGGTTAAAAACATAAGAAATTTTTGTTTGTTAAGTTCGGTTGGTTGTGCAACTGATCTCAAGTTTGCGAAACAACCTAGAACTTATTAAACTTGGATACGTTGGATCGCAAAAGCATGCGGTTGCGGAACCAATCGGACCTATACACTTGGTTAAAATTTATTTGTACGTAAAGTTCGGTTAGTTGCAACCAACAGAACATAACGTTGCATGTCGAAGCTTCCATTAATATGGAGTTCGGTAACCTGCGTGTTTGGATCAAGCAACCGAACTACACCTTCAAACTAGTTCGGTTACTTGTTTATCTCCCGAGGCAATGAACTACACATTCGAATGAGTTCGGTTGCTTGTTCTTCATATAAAGTAACCTAACTATTCAAAATCCCGAGTTCAAATTTTACATTTTTGGGGAAGTTTTTACCAATTCAAGATACATTATCTAAGTTTGGAGCATACTTGTTCACCCAAATACTCTTCCTCCGGTTGTGGTTGATAAAATCCATCATTTGAATACTCAAAGGGGGTGAATTGGAAAAAAAATAAATTATTTTTCATGGTTTTCTCCTTCATCTTCTCTAACTCTACTCTCACAATAATTTTACTCAACTAATAATAAACCCATCTTTTAATTTAATCTCACTAATTGTTTTTAACTAAATCATTTCACTAAATCATAACCTAAAATTAATTAAGAGGGTAGATTAGGTGTTAAAGAAATAACTAGATATGGGGTGACCTAGAATTACTTCTAATGTCTTTACCCAAAATAAAACCATGCCCCCCCCAAAAAAAAAATCATGGTCCCCAAAAAACGGTTCGATTATTACACACTACACTTCGTTTAGCATTTTTTCATCCCCATCGGGCTGAGCATTTGGCCCGTAATCCGCGGATTTAACCGGGACCAACCGTTCTTTTCCGGATGGATGCCCGGAACGTTCGTTAATGGGTTGGATGCGGATGGCTTTTTGAAATCAACGGATAATGGATCGAATCGGATACAACTTAGTTTGACATCCACATCCGTTAAATTAAGGACATTTATATAGTTCTAGAAAATACTATGGATCATTTAGAAAATTTTAAGATTTAGAAAATTTTAAGATGTTTGCTTGGGGTGTTGTACATGGTCTTTTTATATTTTTATAAATATATAGGATATGTAGGTTTTTATAAGGAGTCATTTGTGTTAGCTTCATTTTCTTTACTATAAATTTTAACTAAAATAAATCCATTGGATTATCTGCATCCAATCCGTCCATCCGTGCATTCATTGGATGCAAATCCGTTGATCTGGATTGGATACGGATGCCAAATTTGAAATCCGTGAGTGCAAGGATTGGGCGGATGAGGCGCCGGGTCCATACCGCCTATGCTCACCCCTAATCCCCCATGCATGTTAGTCTAATGAGCACGGTTTCAAACGATAAGTGTATTCGGTAATTCATGTGAGTTTAGACCTTTTCTTGATGTGTTTCGTGATATAGCGATTAACGGAGAAAAAAAAAAAATCATACGATAACTAGCTTAAAACTACAATTGATAGAATTTGAAACTTCAAAACCAATCCAAGATTGTTAAATACCCAAGTTTGCATGAAGTGGTAGAACTGATAGTCAGGATTTTGTGTGAGTTGCGGGAGTTGGGCAAAATTTTGAATTTGAACTTTATAGTTATGTCCTTGACCCCATACAAGGATCCTATATTTTGTTACGAAAATATGCGCAAAATAATCCGCATTTTGAGAATAATTTTTTTTATTTGATAAAATTTTGCTCGGATGCGATCACTGTTCCAAAGTACCCTGTTCCTTCCAATAGTTAGCACACGTATCTCCAATTTTAGCTACCATAACTTAGAAATCTTGAAAGTTATATAGTTTGACTAATTTAAAAGATTTTCAGAGAGGAAAGTAAGGAAATAATTGATCTTCCTTTTGTTACCTTCCTGGTTTTTACATTCTTTGTTTTCTTGGAGAATTTGGATTTCTCATAACAAGTACCCGATCAAATTTAATTAGTACACTTATTAGATGACTTCACGAATTGATCTGCTATGTTCTACAAGAGTACCTTTAGTAAGATTATTGATCTGCTATGTTATATACAAGACTACCTTTAGTTAGATGCATAACTGACATTACAAATTCAATCAGCTTCAACATTTGTTGGGTATAATCTAGTGAAACCAACTAGTGTTTACTTTTGACTCCAAAAATTAATTTGTGATTGATTGCTGCAAACAACTAATTATAGTTAACTTTACTGATCGGATCGTTCACATTTAAATCATATTATTCGACATACTTTTTCAACTTTCATCACTTATAATGGACTATATATACGATTATTTTCGTTCTCAAACAATCTAGCTTCAGAATTGATTGAGAAGTTTTTCCTCCAGTGAGTACAATAATGGTGGACAATAGGTAAAAGAGAGGATTAAGGATAGAACAAAATATTTCCTTTTTTTTTTTCCACTAGAAATCTAGAAATCGTTTAAATTAGTCAAACAAAATCTAAATTGTGGTAGTTAAAACACTGGACACGTGTCGATCGATAATTAGTGGAACGAGGAATTCGCGACGAGATGATCCTGGAGTCAAGAAATTTTTGTCGATTGGAAGAAAGTTTCTATCAATAATACGTCGACCCAACTAACCTTTTTCTATTTAAGCAACAAAATTTACTTAGCCAATTACTAGTCAATTTGATTTTAGAGTTGGTGCTATAGCCGTTGCCGAAGTGGTAGGTGGAAAACCCATATTTCATGAGGAAAATAATTGGAAAATAAGGGCACTAGAACAAATTCTACGTGGAATGGCCCTGATAGCCAACCTAGGTGATGTGTTTTATTTTCTTCAAATATTGCCGATGGTGGCGGAGGACCGTTGTAAGAGACATAACTTGTAAAGGAAATATTAATCCATATAAAAAAAAGTAATCCACGACCACCGAGGAGTTTTACTGCATTTGGTATCATCCCCTAAATAGCCCTACGATATTGATATTCCCTTATCAATTGTGGTACGAAGATCATTGTTCTTATTTTATTTTATTTTATGTTTCTAATGCTGGGTTGGAGATTTTAAGTTTAGATCTCTGGAACACTTAATGTTAAATGGTAAAAAATAAATAAATTAAATTCTTAGAATTTCAAAATTAGAGTAACTAAGAAAATATGTTTAATCACAAGTTCCTGACTGCCCTGGAGATTATTGTTTGTTTGTTTGTTATGTAATACTTAATATCTAAACTTACATTATTTATTTATTCATTTTGATAAAAGGAGAAATTAATAAACTAGAGAAAGGTAAATTACATTGTTCTGATAGTTTGTATTACATATTCTACTAATGAAGCCGATCTTACTATCTCTATTCCCAAGCTTAGAATCTATGTACATCTTGATTGTTCTAAACTTACAATTGAACTCCATTTTCTTTAAGAGAAAATGGTCAAATACAAGTTTTCCTACTTTTAATGATCCAATTGCATTTCACTATGAACTTAAAATTTTTGGTTTTCTTTGTATGTAGAAAGTTCCTTTAAATAATTGAAATTTGTGAAGTTCTAGATGTAAAGTATTTAAATGTAGGTAGCGCACAGAGTGCAGTGGGCCATTGTTTTATGATATGAACTCAAAATTTTAGGTTTTCTTTGTATGTAGAAAGTTTCTTTAAATAGTTGAAATTTGTGAAGTTCTAGATGTAAAGTATTCAAATGTAGGTAGCGCACAGAGTGCAATGGGCCATTATTTTATGATCTAGTATGCACCATTGTTTTTGTTGTTAATTTGATAATGTACAAGTGCTTGTGGGAGTGATATTTCCAATTTCTTTTATTCTCCGTCCCCGTGAATAAAGTATGTTCATATGTACTTAATATCAAGATCAATTGCAACTTTCAATGTATAAAATCGTTGAACTAGGTTTTTATGGTTATTCATTAGCTAGACGACAGATTCAATTCATGCAATCATAATTATTAAATGTGCTCACATTATTTAGGTGCGGTTTTTTAATCTTAGTCTAGTATCATTTCTCTTTCCGAGGAAGATTTTATGTTGATCTCTAGGGTTTTTGTATTTATATCTTTCAAAAAGTATAATTGTTTGTTGTTTTCATAAAGAATTTTATATTTTGTCATGCTTTTTTCTTTCTTTTCTTGGAGGTTAGGTCTTACGCCCTCTTCCATTCTATTTTTCTTTTCCTTTAATTAACAAAATCTCCGTGGATTTGCATATGCATTTAGTAAATTAACTTGAGAAATTTTTCTAGTTGGCAATTATGGTGAATTTTTTTATGAAAAAAAAATTGTCAATGTAAAAATCCGTTTCAGTTTGCACCTAGAGCATATCTAGAATGTTATTGAACAACTCATGTTGCATTGTTCAAGCGTGTTTTGACGATGAAAATGATAATTATCTCATTGATGAAATACTTTATCAAAGAAAAGCATTGTAAGGTAAATCCTTGTGGGTTGGTGAATTGGTTTAGTGGTGTTAAATACCATAGTATATTTTCAATGAAATTCATTGAAGAATGAAAACTTGAAGTTTCATGCTTCAACGAGTAAAATTATTGAACCTGGTAAAACAATCAAATGTAGCATCAAAATTTATAACGCAACACAATAGGAAAACTTGCCAAATTATGTATTTACTATTATCTGAATTTTATATATGATCTAAAGAAGTATGATCTTGTAAAATATAAAGTATGTACCTTTATTTATATACTCTAGATTTATAACTTTATGCACCGCAATCCATATAAGTTTTATATAAAGAAACAAGATTTTTTAAAGAGAATGACGGAAAACAGTGAGTAATACCATAGTATAAGAAAGTCAAAAACCAAACTATAGTCAACCAAAATTAGTACTCTAACTTTAATTAGCCAACATTATTCCTTTATTCTTTTATTATAATCCATTCAAACCACTTTAGACGGCATTTTTAATTTTCAACACATGTTAATAGATATATAATTGATTTTTTCCTATCGATACCTTAAATAAAAGTCACTAGCTGTATAACTAGATATTACTTCTATTTTCTCATAAATTTTTTCTGCTACTCTTAGTTATGGGGCATATGAAAGAGTCAAAACTTTATGGGATAATAGTTATCCATAGTCAAGAAAGAAGGGTGTTTAGCTTGGAAATAGAGTGGAGTTTCTTACTAAGTTGGATGGTTGAGATTATGCCTCAGCTCACTAGCCAACCCTGGCTCTGCCTGTTAATTAAACATCCTTGACTCTCTACTCGACTAACACCCAATCTTGGATAACTTTTTGTCCCCTAATCTTGACTTTCGAAAATTCGTAATTCATAGTTGGAGTACAACAGGGTATGATTTCCTAACTCCACTCTTACCTGACTCTGCTTGTTAATTAACCAGCCTTGACTCTCTACCGACTAACCCCCAATCTTGGATAACAATTTTTCCTCTAATTCGTGACTTTCGCAAATTCGTGATTCATAGTTGGAGTACAACAGGGTATGCTTTCCTAACTCCACTCTTACCTGACTATTGATCATCCTAAGTTGGAATCCTAATTAGAATTTGATTGTGTTTGCAATACCGGAAGTTTAGGCACCGACTAACCCCACTCTTACCAAAGGTGATACCTAGTGATATGAAAAAAAAATGTTAGTGACTCTGTGAAAGTTTATCCAAGATGGAATACATCTTATGCAAAGTGAAGCACTATCACTAATTGGAATATAAAATACATAACATCGGATTCGCTCATCCTCGAACACAACAAGGAAACACATTTTTAATATCACAAGTAAACGAAACAAACAGAAGCGAGCCCATATTTACAAGCAATGTATTAATAAATACAACGAGATATATGATCAAACACTACACAGACCAAAGTGACAGGAAAACATTGCTAATTCTGCAAATTAACCACTTTCCTGTACAACATAAGCAAACAATTATGCAAACTGAACATCGCAGAACCACGATATGCAGCAACATAGCTAGCACTGACTTACACTTAAAACTCCCCAAAAACCTTATGCCTAATGGTCAAGATCATAAGTGCTACTCAAAATCCAAATGACTAAGTACGGTTCACATATACTAATATCCCTAAAGAAAATCCAATCGTGATTGCACTTTACAAAACCAAACGGTTGATGATCAAGCGGGGATGGGCCTTGCAAGGAGCTAGCGAGGCTCTGACCATTCCCTAAATTTTACGGAAAATTTTTAAGTAAACATATTCGGCTGATTTTTAACTTAGCCCAATAGTTTAATAAGATTATCTCATTAGCAAGCTCTTTAAATTGCATCAGATTTACAAGTCGGCAAAACTTGATTCTGTGGCTGAATGGGATTCAATCATTTGATCTTTCAGTGGTAGGATGGAATACGGTTCACCTAGATGGGATAATCATTTAATCCTTTTAGTGGTTGTCGTACATTAGTTTCGTTCATGTCATTCCGAGTGGTTTTTGATTGTTGTTCTCATGGACCATGAAAATTTTAGTTTTTTTTACTTAGCTTCCCACCATCAGTCGTCACCAGCCTTGGTTCTAACATCTCACACTTGTCGATTTTAGTAGACATCTCTGATTAGGATATTTGATATTTCATACACAAGGTAAAAAGTTACATGCCACATTAGAAAATTGGAGTTAATCTATCTTACAGTGGTGGTGTTGCATTGGATCATCCATGGCATTCTCAGGGTGGTGTTATGCCGTGACTGTATAGCAGTATTCATCCCTATGTTATCATTTTGATGTTGGGATATGTTGGAGCTCATTTTAAGTTTTATTAAAAAGTACTTCTCTTTAATAGTATTATATATATAGTTGCGTTTTCATAATTTCGTTACTTGGGGAAAAAGATCAAAGATTGCATTAGAACCTTGTAATGTTTTTAGTTGTACACATATTCCAGGTGGAATTCTGATAGGTGTAGAATACACCTAATTTACTATCTAGTAGTTTATGCTTTCTTTGCTATTTTTCTTGTAAATTATGTATTTTACGTTTGTTTTGAGTTTTTATAGCTACTTTGGAGTCGCACGGAGGAAAAGAAGAAGAAATTACTCTATTTGAGCCAAAAGGACAAAATTGTCATTTCATGGGCAAATACTATCGGAGCCTTGACCAAGGTTAAAGGGGCAACTCTCTTTTGGAAGTATACTTAGTAGCAGCCCATCCAAGGTTAAGGGGCTGTGGTTGGTTATCCTTATCAAGTGTTCACGGGTGTCATTATCCAAATGTATCTAACCCTAAATCGAGAAGAAATTTCTCTTTCTCAATCATTTACTCGTTATTTTCCCTACACCAAAGTGAGAAAGAACCATGATTTGCCGAGTGAAAACCGAGAGAAGAGAGTGATTGATGATGGTTTGGAGCCGAAATCAAGTTAAGAAACGAGAGATGAGTTCGAATGGATTGTGTAAGCTGTTGAATTGAGAGAAAAGCAATCGAAATTAGGGAGAAAATTAGGGTTTGATGTTCTTT
Source organism: Papaver armeniacum (assembly GCA_023531295.1). Lineage (NCBI taxonomy): Eukaryota > Viridiplantae > Streptophyta > Magnoliopsida > Ranunculales > Papaveraceae > Papaver > Papaver armeniacum. The sequence goes on along the minus strand of JAJJWW010004026.1, from coordinate 1,444 downwards.
GTGGGATCGAGAATTAAGATGAAGAAATGAGTCCGAGTTGCTCCGATTAATGGTGGTATTGATTGGCTCGATAGAGAGGAAGAATTGGGTTTTTGCTTTTGTGATTCATAGAATCGAGATCGGGTTTGTTCGAGAAGATAAAGATGATGGCCATCTTGAGTTGAAATCGAGAAATATGTGAAATTGATGACTCGTGATGTCAAGATGGAATCATTGTTTTTGATTTAATGGGTTTGTGGCTATGAAGTTGAAATTGAGATGAGATGGAAAGCAAGTTGGATTCGATGAAGAGAATGGGTTTTGGCCGAATTTGGGATTATGATTGAAGATGGTTGTGTGGTTTGGTGGTGATGAATGTGTTAGGTGGAATGCTTGGCAAGAGAAGATGGGTTTAAGTTGATTTTATTTGAATTGAATCAAGACTGAGTTGAAACTATGGCTTGAAGTGGCACGAGGTAATGGGACAAACAAGAGATGGAGAAGGAGTTGGGTGGCTTTAGTTTCTTGTCGATGGAGCTTGTTGCAAGGACAAAGTGCTTGGTGAATTGAGGTGCGATCATCGAGGTGTGGAAAGAGCTAATGATGATCACTGGCGGTGCGATCTGAGGAAGAGGGCCATCATGGGCACGGATTCCCACTGAAGTCCCGCAGGTGTTAGGAAATTGCGTAGTGGTCTGTGTTGGTGGTGTTGGTGTTGACATGGGTTACGTGGGCTAATTGAGGCCGAATTACATTAGATGTATGCTTAGGCTTGATTACGGGGAAGGAGCTATGTTGTGTTGGTGGTGAGATTCGGATGGAGCGGATGTAATGTAGAGCAATGGCTCAAAGTGTTGGTGATTAGAGCCACACAATAGCTGCAATTGTAAGTCTTGATGGAGTTGCGGGCACTAATAGGATGAGCTTAATTGAGTGGGAAGAAATGGAGTTGAGGCAATTGGGTGGTTGCTAAATTTGAGATGTGTTGCAATAATGGAGCAAGAAGGAATTCATCTTGTGTTTGGAGCCACATGAGATGATCTTGTTGAGATAACAAGAAGGCTTAGAAGGTGGAATTGCGAGGCTTTAGATGTATGTCGGGGATCTCGAGAGATGTGCACCTGAAAATATGGTTGTCCTTTGTGTCGATTGAAGCATCGGGAGGAAAGTAGTGAATGCAATGGACTTTGGCGGTGGATCAAGAGGAAAAGCGACTTGCGGTGGCTTGAGCTTGGAGCTTGCCCAGTGAAGGGCTGTAAAGAACAAAGTGTGAAATTCCGGCCATCATGGTCAAGCACTTACCTAAGGCGTGCAATAACTTTGGCCAAGACCGAGTCAATTGGAGTTAGCCGGTGACTCGGTTGCGACTTCGACTAACTAGTGAGCGACTCATCCCTAGACCCGGTCAGGCGTGGAGGCCGTTAGTCAGCCGTTATATATAGCAGAATCTTGGTGAATATACCTC
>JAJJWW010004025.1:0-173909 GCA_023531295.1 Papaver armeniacum | reverse complement strand
GTAGGCTTGGGAAGGTGTTTCTTTTTATGCCTACTTGTGCATCATTAGTGCACGCGCACAGTTGGAGCGTGGCAAGTCTGGTCGATTCCACGAGAGACTTGTGGTCTTGTATGGTTGATCTAAGCTCACTAAACTGCTTTTCTAGCAAGGTAACACAAACTGTTGTTTTGTCGATACGACTAAGTGGAGGTTATGACAAGTGGAATAAAGATGAATACAAACAAAGAGAATAAATGGGTACTAGGATTATCAAATCCACTTCTAATTCCTATTATGTGTTCAACTAAGTTGAGTTTGTTGCTCTGTGATAGATAAAGGAAGTGTGTCAATCCTACCACCTATCTAAAGGGTTTCTCCAAGTGACACTTCAATTATCGCCTAAAGTACTAACCCAGCACTAGTTGTCTAATTAAGCACAATTAGTCAAGGGAATTAGCATCTATTTCTTAGGCATTTTGACATACTGGCTTGAGTTTAGCCTAACTACAATGGATACATGGCATTCATTGTGAAAGTAAAGCATTGGGTGCTAGAATTGAAAATATCCGATAAATTAATCACTCAAGAATAACTCAAACAAAGTTGAAATCACATGCCGGGGAATTAGGGTTTCATTGACATCCTAGCAAACTGATTTAGAACATGGTTAAATACAAAACAAACTATAATTAAAACTAAATTGGTGCTCTGGCTAGCCCAGGCATAAACTCTAACACACACCAAGAACCCTATTTATACATGCCATTCAAAAACCCTAAATTTCTCCCAAAGCAGAAAATAATTGAACACCCTCTTACCCAAAACCCTGTCGGTTGTCTCCTGCAGTTGTGCGGCTCGAGAACTCCTTTACTCGATTTTCCCTTGATTTGATGTAACCACAACCCTAGTTCTTCCTATCTCGGACTTAGCTTCTAGGGAAGAAGCTATGAGTGAGATAGAGAGAAGCTAGGGGGAGAAGTGGTGCGGTTGGTGTTTGTGGTGTCGGTGGTAAGAAGATGGTGGTGATGATGGCTCTGGTCTGCAACAGGAATGGGGAAGAAGAAAAGAGGGATGGGTTCTGCAGGTGTCGGGGGAAGAAGAAAGAGAAGGTGAAGAGAAAATGGGTTTTGGTCGAGGGGTATAGGTGTAGGTGATTTTGTTATGATAGACGGAGTGTGTAGCAAAGTTTGATGCGCATGGTGGAGCGGCGTCGGATGTCTTGCGGATGTACGAGATCCCGAACGGCTCCGGGAGAATCGGGCTATTTTGGTGTTGAGCGGTTGCGGCGATCTTCGATGAGAAGGATGGAGCGGCGTTGGATGAAGATGGATGAAATCTTCACGGCTCGAGAATGAATCGGGTTCGGATCGGGTGATGGGCCGTGTCTTGGACCTGCTCAAGCCCATGTCTTGTAGATGGTTTGCTACTTGTTGGTTTGCAAGCAACGCGCGAACTTTGGCTTTACGCTCCATAGACGCTTGCCTCCAATTTTCTGCTCTTTTGGCTCCTCAATTTCTCAGAGCTTTATTTACTACCTAAAAACACAAAATTAATTAGTACAAATATTTATTCTTGAAAACAAAGAAAATACGAGAATGGGGATAATATCCGATTTATAAAAAAAGATGAGTTAAATGCCAATAAATAGATGTAGAAATATGCAATATTTGGCACTCATCAAATACCCCAAACCTGAATTTTACTTGTCCTCAAGTGAAGCAGAAATTAGGAAATCCTAACTATACCATTGTCGCTGGTCTCTCGAATGCATTTTAGCGTATGCACTAAGCCTTTAAACCCCAGGTGTCAATAGTGGACGAGTTGTAGTCTCGTGAGGGTTTGCAGAGGTGTACCCACAAAACCTTCTCCAACTTCGGAGGGTAAAGAGTCTCAAGCATCCAAGGAGCTATGAGGAAATAGAGTTTTACGCATGCTAGTAACACGAAGTTAGAACTACCAAAGAACGCATTCTCATCCTTAAGTCTTTGCAGAAGTAACCATACCATATGAAAGAATTCGGATTCGATTGTGATCATAAGCCTCGACTTCGCCTCACTAATAGGGTTTTATGATAATTGCACTCAAAAAGATCGCTTTTTAGTCTTTCATGTGTGCGAGGCGGGACTAAAGAGAGAAATCTGCACACGTTGAAGGTAAGAAGGATAACCTTAGAAATAATTTACGGAGACTCCACGAAGTGTGGACAAAAAGAATCTTTTCTGATGATCTCTAAGAAAGGAAATCAACCATTAGCGAGGATGGGAGTACTCACTTACCTTCTCACCCGATCGGCAATTAACATCATACTCTCAGCATTCATAGAAACGTCTTCAATCTTCGGTCTTCAGTCTTCAAATGTTGATGACGAACTTCTGAACTTCACAAAAACTTGACAAACATTTTTTTTTTTTTTTTTTGGAATACATGAAATGAAAATAACAATAAAACTTGTATTGTCTTGATTTTATAAACTTCACTAATTCTCATCCTATTTTTCTTTTCTTTGTTGCATGTAAATCTTGGACTATATCAACTTTTCCTTCAAATATTCGATGTTGCTCAACTTGGCTGATGATGATGTGTTTATGGGTCCGATGATTGAGAGAGAGAGTGATGCTAACCGCAAATCGATATTTAGAAGGAGTTTTCATCTTTAAACGTCACCCTCATGATTGACAAAATTAGCACTCAAGAGATCAAAAATAGTGCTGAAAGTGGTGCGAAGTTTGGTAGCTCACCATTCCTACCCGGAATTGACGTACGGTGACACACACTCTAACAGCTTTTCTAGAAACTTGCAAAAAATTGAAGGTTGGTGCCTCATTTGATGTAAAATGGGTAGTCTCCACTATGGGTGATCACAATTCTACTACCGAATATCTAAACAGCACCTAATTCGCCCTCCGGTATGGTTAAATCCAACTTTAACGCTCTAATCAACTAAGAAACCTGTTGCGTTCTCAGTACTTCAAATTACATTATTTCGGTCGGACTCTCTCTATGTAAACATAACTAGAAGCATGCTAGTGACTCTAAAATCTCTAAAAGTTGGAGGTTTTTATGCAAGTATTTACAAAGAGTTTTTTTTTTTTGAAATAAAAGACTAAAAACTCTATATGCAAATGCAAATGTACCCCAAACCTAAATCAAACATTGTCCTCAATGTTTCAACGAGATAATAAATGAGTCACATACCATGAGAACTATCTTTGATAAGAGAAAAGGGAAGAGATTATAGGATGTCGGCGGAAGCAAGGTTAGAGCTTCATTAATCAAGGCTAGAATCCAACATTCTCGAGCGGAGATCATATCGTATTAGCATAATATATGCGCAAGAAGACTCAACCGATTCAAGAAAGAAAAATTTAACAAGTCCTACAGGATTATATACAATGAAAATTCACCATACACCAACAATCTAAAGAGTTGAGGATCAACCCAAAAGACAATATGTACAAACAACAACAGCCTTACACAAATATAACAAGAGAGTGCAAATAAGGTCAGTGATAGGTGTAGAATACACCTAATTTACTATCTAGTAGTTTATGCTTTCTTTGCTATTTTTCGTGTAAATTATGTATTTTACGCTTGTTTTGAGTTTTATAGCTACTATGGAGTCGCACGGAGGAAAAGAAGAAGAAATCACCCAATTTAAGTAAAAGGGCAAAAAGGTCATTTTACGGGCGAACACTATCTGGAGCCCGGTCGAGGTTAAGGGGCATCTTTATTTTGGAGGATTATTAAAGGCAGCTCGAGTCGAGGTTATAAATGGACACTTAGGCTAGCCCTTATCTAAGTACCCACCTATTATAGGCACCCAAACCGGGGTGGTCTTTATCCGAGGGTGTATCTAGCCATTTCGTTCGACCCTAAAAGAATTCACTTTACATTCATTCTTCTCATTTTGATTCACACAAAAACAAAAAAAAAACGGCAATGCAATGAGTAAATCGAGAGAAGCTTGTGAGGGATTTGAGTCAAATGGAGAGATCGAGAGGTAGGGGTTCGATTCATCGAAGGAGGAGGAGACGATACAACGATTATGCGATTTGTGTTCTTTGTTTTTACACATGAGAAGAATGAGCGAGAGGGTTTTAGTCGTGACGATGGGTTGGTGGTGGAATCAATCGATTCAATTAACGAGAGGAAGAAGATGGTCTTACTTTGATTAAACTTCGAGATGAGATCGGGTCTTGTTGATTGTGAAATGAAAGAGATTGAAAGAAAGCTGCGAGAGATGGGTTAAATGAAGAAATGAGGATGATTTCAAGACTTCGGGAGATGTTTATTGGATCGATTTGAAGAGAAATCAAGATGATATCTTCTTGAATGTATTGCTTAGATGAATGCTAGGATGCATTACGGGAAGACCCAGAAGCGCTGAAATCGGCAGAAAAAGCTCAACAAGCGAGTAAACTCGTTTAAATTTACTTTCCGACGAGTCGACCAGTGACTCATTGAGCCGTCCTTACACCAACTCGGTGAGTAAGGCCGAGTAAGAAGCTAACTGAAAGTCGACTCCTCTCGACTTGACCTTTGACTAGCGGTTGGTGACGGTTGACCCATGTGGCCGTTAGTCCTAACGGAAGACCTGACGAATATTCCGTCGAATATTCTCTCGACGACAAAATTTTCGGGTGGCCGGGCGACGTTTCCGGCCAAATTAAGCCATAATCCCGGTTTTCCGTGAGCAAAATTCGAACTTTCTATGGACCTCTCTCATGGGTGTGAAGACTTGGGCTAGGAATTGGATGGAGAATTGGACTCAAATTTGGAAAGAGAAGGTGGAAGAGAAGAGAAAGACTTGAATTTGGAAGTTGAATTGCAAAAGGAAAAGGATTCTAATCCTTAGAAGATTTGGAGAATTTTGAAGCCTATAAATAGAGAAGTTTTCTACAACTTCTACACACCTCTCTACACACACAACACTTGTGTTTTGCTTGCTTTTCTAAGATTTTTCTTTTTAATTACTTGTGTGAATTTGAAAATTCTTCTTTTAATTATTATTATTTGTGTGAATTTCAAAAACATGAGTAGCTAATTTTCTTATTGATTGAGGATGAATTCTAGTTCTTAACATATGATTTAAGTTTTTGTTTTCAAATTCTATCTTGAAGTTTTTCACATAATTATCGTTTTGTTTTTACTAATAGGAGTGATCTTAAAGACACTCATGATTGATTGATAGATTGTTTAGAGTGCACGCTAAATTGATTTGTTAATTTAATCTAAAGCTAGTGAAAGTTAGGAGATAAGTAATCGTTTCTTGACTCTTTACATAAGTAGCAAACACGAGACCTTGCGGAGGGATTCCGTGGAGCAATTGTGTGTAGAAACAACGTTAGCAAGTAGACCTTGAGCTAAGAGTCTAACTACTAATATCAACCTAAGAAATTCATAAAACTTAATGCATTAGCCAAGTTACATCTAGGTTGAGCTAATTATAGGTGGCTTGGTGATTAGAATCCAGTGATCGAGAACTTCCGTGTCCGGTGATACAAGGGATTTAGGGGTTTAGCAGAGCTAGCTGCTTTACCTACGGTTGGTGATAATTTGTGACTAATAACAAGTAGAATAGAACATAACTTGATTCATTGTTTAAATAACGAAGAAGGATTCCTTGGTCTTGTCTCTCTTATTGTTTTCAACTTTCGATTTTAATTGCTTTGTTTATTTTTATTTTTGCTTTTACACCCCCTTCGTGACAACTTTTACAACTAAGATCACTTGCTCCTCGTGGGAACGAACTTGACTTCCATTATATTATTTTTAATTGAGTGGAAATATTGAATTAATTTGATTGCACCTACGACACGCATCAAATTTTGGCGCCGTTGCTTGGGAGCAGTGGGGCGATTTTTAGTTGTTTTATTTTCTTTTTGCTTTATTCTTGCTTTGTTAGATTCTTTACCGTATCTAACTTAGTTTGTGAGAATCTTGTTTGGGTGTTATACCTTTGGTGAATGCTAAAAGGGGGTAGACCCAAGTCCAATACGTCTTCGATCCGGCACTCAACTAAAGGATTTCATTCGTGCGATTAACACTCCACTTTCTCCTTCTTCATCAAGTGATTCGGACAAAGAGGAAGAGACAATGGCTGATCGTACACTCAAGGACCTAGCTTCTCACAGGCTTGATACCCAACAATGGTGTATCCAAACTAATTCAACCTTCGAAATCAAGCGGGGTTGATTAGAGAGTTACAAAGTTCCATGGCATGGTGAATGAGGACCCAAACAAACATCTTATGGATTTTTACACCATAGTTATGGCTATGCTTCCACCGGAGACTAATGTGGATGGAGCAATGTTGAAAGCTTTCCCGTTTTCTTTGGCGGAGCAATGCTAAGGAATGGTTATATTATTTGCCTTCCTAAGTATCACAACATGGAATGGGATGAAGAAAATTTTCCTCGAGAGATATTTTCCCGCATCCAAAGCTACTCAAATTCGCAAGGAGATTTGTGGATTGAAACAACAAGTGGGAGAATCATTGTATGAATGTTGGGAGCGATACAAGAGGTTGGTGGCAAGCTGTCCACACCATCAATTTAGCGATGTTATGATACTCCAATACTTCTATGAAGCTCTCCACTCAAGTGATAGGTCTCTTCTTGACGCCGCGGGTGGTGGTGCTCTAATGAACAAGACTTTGACCGAAGCTAGAGAGTTAATTGAAAGTATGGCGGCTAACTCGCAACAATTCTACACAAGGATGAACCGATGGTTAGGCGAGTGCATGAAGTAAGTGATTCATCACATCTTGATCAAAGGATGAGTAACATGGAGATTATGATGCAAAGGATGGCGCGGTAATTATTCCGGATGATGAGACCGAACAAGTGAATGCTTTATATCCGAATCAAAGGCCAAAATACGATCCATACTCCAATACCTATAATCCCGGTTGGAAGGATCATCCCAACTTTAGTTATGCAAACAAACAAGCGGCTCCTAATCCATATGCACAACAAGGTGGTTTTCAACAATCACGATTCCAACCTCAACAACAAGGTGGTTATCAACAATTCCAACCTCAAGTGAAAGAACAAGGATCTTCAATTGATGATAAGCTTAATGTCATGATGCAAGGTATTACGTCATTGTTTCAACAAAATCAACAAAAGACCGATTCGGCTATCAAGGATTTACAAACTCAAATGGGACAATTGGCGACCGATGTGAATTTATTGAAATCTCAAGCATCCACAACACTTCCTTCACAACTATTTGTGAATCCAAGGGAAAATGTTAATGCGGTTACTTTAAGAAGTGGAAGACAAGTGGAGGGTCCAAGTCATCATGAGGAAGTTAGTGAAGAGGTAGTCAATGACAAGGAGGAAACCGCACCAAAGGAGAATTCCACACCAAACGACCAATTCAAGGAACCGGTTTCTACTTTCACTACTCCACCTCCTTTTCCTAGTCGTTTTGCTAAATCCAAGAAAGAAGCTCAAGACAAGGCACTTATGGATATCTTCAAGAAGATTGAAATCAACATCCCATTCATTGAGGCTATCAAGACAATTCCAAGGTATGCCAAGTTCATGAAGGAATTATGCATCAAGAAGGATAGGTTGCTTGATAATGAAATTACTAAAGTTGGCGAGAGTGCGTCGGCTATGCTATTGAAGAAGATGCCTACAAAGTGCACGGATCCCGGTGGTTTCACGGTGCCAATTACTATTGGTAAACAAAGGTTTGAACATGCTTTACTTGATTTGGGAGCTTCCATTAGTGTGATGTCGGCCGAAATATATGACTCCTTGAATCTTGGACCTTTGAAAGAGACAAGAGTTATTATCCAATTGGCAAACAAGTCTAACATATATCCTAAGGGGGCTTGTAGAAGACGTGCTAGTGCAAGTAAATGAGCTTATTTTTCCTAGGTGGACTTCTTTGTGGTGGATATGGACAACAATGAGAACCGTTCATCTACTTCTTTACTTCTTGGGAGGCCATTCATGAAGACCGCAAAGACGAAGATTGATGTTGATAAGGGTACACTCACTATGGAATTCGACAAGGAGATAATACACTTTAACATATTTGAAGCCATGCGTTACCCAAGTGATGTGCATTCCGTTTACTCCATTGATGTGGTTGATTCATTAAAAGCAACAAATGGTGGAATTGAACCAAGAGGATGAACTTGATGTGGTGTTGCAAAATAGCATTGAATTGGACATCCATGGCTTATCTAACTTGGATGTTGAAATCTCCAAGGAATTGGTGGAGATGTGTGGTGCTTTGGCGACATTGCAAGAGGCTAAAAAGGGTGATGTTTCTTATATTTCTTTACCCGTGAATGATGAAATACTTGTACCATCTATTGTGAAGGCGCCCAAGCTAGAATTGAAGCCTCTTCCGGACCATTTGAAGTATGCTTTCTTGGGAGATGGAGATGAGCTTCCGGTGATTATTTCTAAGAACCTCACACCGGTACAAGAAGACCGTTTGCTTAGAGTCTTGAAAGAGCACAAAACGGCTATTGGGTGGACAATTGCGGACATCAAAGGTATTAGTCCATCCATGTGCATGCATAGGATTCTAATGGAAGAGAACGTGAAGCCGGTACGTGATGCTCAACGTCGGCTAAATCCTCCCATGATGGAGGTTGTGAAAAAGAGATACTCAAATTGCTAAGTGTGGGGTAATCTACCCAATTTCCGATAGCAAGTGGGTTAGTCCTGTTCAAGTGGTGCCAAAGAAATCCGGAGTCACGGTTGTTCGAAATCAAGACGATGAACTTGTTCCTACAAGAGTTCAAACCGGTTGGAGAGTGTGTATTGACTATAGAAAGCTTAATTCCGCAACCCGCAAGGATCACTTTCTTTACCTTTCATTGATCAAATGTTGGAGCGGTTAGCGGGGCATTCTTATTATTGCTTTTTGGATGGTTATTCGGGATACAATCAAATTGTTATTGCAGGAGGATCTAGAAGACCACTTTCACTTGTCCATTTGGAATGTTTGCATATAGACGGATGCCGTTCGGCCTTTGCAATGCGCCGGCTACTTTTCAAAGATGCATGGTGAGTATATTCTCGGATTATGTGGAGCGCATCATCGAGGTATTTATGGATGACTTTAGTGTTTATGGCAATTCTTTTTTGATGGTTGTTTAAATAACCTTGAACTAATTCTTAAACGATGCATAGACACAAACCTTGTCCTTAATTGGGAGAAATGTCACTTTATGGTAAACCACGGCATAGTACTTGGCCACATTGTGTCCTCTCGGGGCTCGAAGTGGACAAGTCAAAGATAGATTTAATAAGGAACTTACAATATCCCACTTCGGTGAGGGAGATCCGTTCTTTTCTTGGTCATGCGGGTTTCTATAGGCGGTTTATCAAGGATTTCTCCAAAATCTCCATGCCGATGTGCAAGTTATTACAAAAGGAGGTACCTTTCGACTTCAACAAGGAATGCGAGGATGCTTTTGACAAATTAAAGGAGATGTTGACAAGTGCGCCGATTATCAAATCACCGGATTGGAATCTTCCATTTGAATTAATGTGTGATGCTAGTGATTATGCGGTTGGAGCCGTTTTGGGTCAAAGGGTGGACAAGTTGTCCCATGTTATCTATTATGCATCTAGGACCCTTAATGATGCACAAATCAATTATTCTACCACGGAAAAGGAGTTATTGGCTATAGTTTTCGCATTGGAAAAATTTCGTTCATACTTGGTGGGTACAAAGGTTATTGTGTATTCCGGTCATGCCGCACTAAGACACTTGATAAAGAAGAAAGAGGCTAAGCCAAGATTAATTCGGTGGATCCTATTGTTACAAGAGTTCGACATAGAAATTCGTGATAAGAGGGGTGTGGAGAATACCGTTGCGGATCATCTTAGTAGACTTATTATGACTCAAGAGGAACTTCCATTACATGACCGCTTTCCGGACGAACAACTTTTCTCCATGGAAGAATCAACTCCTTGGTATGCGGATATAGTGAATTACTTGGTGACAAGGAAAGTACCTAGTACAATGTCTAATTTCCAAAAGATGAAACTTAAGAAGGTAGCTAAGCAATATGTGTGGGATGAACCATACTTATGGAAATATGGCGTTGATCAAATAATACGAAGGTGCGTGCCTAATTCCGAATTTCAATCCATTCTCTCCTTTTGCCACACTTTTGCATGTGGTGGCCACTTTGGTTCGAAACGCGTCTGGCTCTCAAAGTTCTAGAGAATGGATTTTATTGGCCCACCTTGTTTGAAGATTCATATGTTTTTTGTAAATCGTGTGATAGATGTCAACGAACGGGCAATCTAGGTGCTCGAAATCAAATGCCACTCACACCAATTCTCACCGTTGAGATTTTTGATGTGTGGGGTATTGATTTTATGGGCCCTTTTGTCAATTCGAATGGGAATTTTTATATACTTCTTGCCGTTGATTATGTTTCGAAATGGGTGGAAGCTAGAGCCACCAAGACTAATGACTCTCAAGTTGTTTGTGATTTTGTAAGGGAAAACATTTTCAATAGGCATGGTACACCAAGAGTGGTGATAAGCGATGGAGGCTCACATTTCAAGAAGGCTTTCCACGCTCTCCTCAAGAAGTACAACATAACACACAAAATTGGTACGCCTTATCATCCACAAACTAGTGGACAAGCGGAAATTTCAAATCGTGAGATAAAGTCCATTCTTGAGAAAACGGTAAATACCACGAGGAAAGATTGGAGCTTTAAGCTCAATGATGCACTTTGGGCGTATAGAACGGCGTATAAGACACCGATTGGTATGTCTCCATATAGGTTGGTTTATGGCAAGGCTTGTCATCTTCCGGTTGAACTTGAACATAAGGCTTATTGGGCGATAAAGAAATTCAACATGGAGTATGATGAAGCGGGAAGCAAAGGAAGTTACAACTACATGAGTTAGAGGAGATACGCAATGATGCTTACGAGAGTGCCCGTATTTACAAGGAAAAGACCAAGCTTTTTCATGACAAGATGATTTCTCGTAAAAGTTTCATCGTGGGACAAAAAGTCCTTTTATATCATTCTCGTCTTAAACTATTTCCTGGAAAGTTAAGGTCCCGTTGGATTGGACCATATGTTGTCACTAATGTTTTTCCTCATGGTGCAGTTGAAATTACTAGTCTTCGAGACAATTCGGTTTCCAAAGTCAACGGCCATAGGTTGAAGCCATACTATGAGAACATCGCTTATGTGAATTTGGACGAACTTTCATTTGGAGATGCACTCCCTCCGGAGGAGTAATGTGCCGCGAGAGCTAAGTCGGGCCGTCGACTTTAAAACAAGCGCTTACTGGGAGGCAACCCATCGGTTTTGTATTTCTTATCCTTTTGCTTTTTGTTATTTCTTTTTCTTGTTTCTTATCATGTTAAAATTTCCCACCTTGACTTTACTAGGAGGATTCAATTACATTGAGGACAATGTAAGGTTTAAGTGTGGGGGAGTGGTTAAGCATGTTTTTAAAACAAAAAATTACAAAAAAAAATGAAAAAATTTGAAAAAAAAAAAAAAAAAAAAGTTTTTACATAAAAATTCCAACTTTTAAAGATTTTAGAGTCACTAGCATACTTCTAGGTATGTTTACATAGAGATTTTGACCGACATAATTGAACTTGGAAATGTTAGAGAACTACATTCGGATTTCTTGTTTGTTTGAGTGTTAAATAATGGATTTAATCATGCGGGTGATGCGAATTTGGTGCGAGGGAGAAATGCGTTATTAGAGTTGCTTTGATCAATCATTAGTGGAGACTACCCGTGTTCATATCATGTGAGGCACCGGCCGAAATTTTCCATCTACTAAAGAGCTTTCTTTTGAGTGTGTGTCACCGTACGTAAATTCGGGTAGAATGGTGAGCTACCCAACCTCCCACCAATAGAAGCACTACTCTTTGATCTCTTGAGTGCTAATTTTGTCAATCATGAGGGTGACGTCCATGGATGAAAGCTTCCTTCTTGTAGTTCGATTTGCAGTTAGCACCATTCTCTCTCGCGACAACAACGGATCCATAGAAACACATTCATCATCAACAAGGAACGACATCAAAATCTACAAGGAAAGTTGGAAAAGTTTAAGGTTTATAAGCAACAAAACGAGAAAAAGAGCAAATTTCAAATACAAGTAAAGCAACATACAAAAGAGCGGATTTTTACATATAAGTTGAGGACTTACAATATAATGAGGTAATTTTATATTCAAGTATGAAGACTTATTCATGAAAGCGAAGAAAAGTAAAAGGTGAGAATTTTTGAAGTTTATGATTTCAAGACGATACAAGTTGTGAAGAATCAAGCGGTAAAATACTTCTTCCACGGCTATGGTTTATTTTGTATTTAAGTTCTCTTGTAAAAAAAAAAAAAAAAAAAAAAAAAAAAAAAAAAAAAAAAAAAAAAAAAAAAAGAAAAAAGAAAAAAAAAAGAAGAGAGAAAAACAAGAGAAATATTTTAATGAGCCGTGGGAAAGGAAAATATATAAGGAAGTTTCAAGCGACAAGGTTTTAAGGTAAAAGAGTTATAAATTGTCAAGGATTTATGAAATTCGAGGGTTTATCATCAATAGTTGAAACCGAGGAACTAAGAAGATCAAGAAGAGGAGCGGAAGACGTTTCTATTGGATGCCGTGAGAGTGGTGTTATCATAATTGGCGATCGGATGTGAAGGTAAGTAAGTAATCTCATCCTCGATAAAAATGGTTGATTTCCTTTCTTAGAGATCGTTAGAAAAATGGTTTTTCAAAATATTAAAAGATGTGGGTTTTTAAAAATATTTCGGAAGTTGTCCTTCCCACCTTTCAACGTGTCGCGGAATTCTCTCTTCATTCCTACCGCACACATGTGAGAACCATAAAAGCTATCTTTTTGAGTGCAATTATCATAAAATCTTATTTGGTGAGGCGGGAAGTCGAGGCGAAATGCTTATTGATCGTTTCTCAAACACGCGTTCTCTCATTATGGTGTGGTTATTTCTCACTCAACATTTAAGAACGAGAATATGTTCTTTAGTATTTCTAACTTCTTATTACTAGCATGCAGAAACTCTATGTCCTCATAACTCTTTGGATGCTTGTGACGCTTGAACGCTTTGAAGTTGTGAGTTTTTAGTATGATTTGCTCGAGGACTAGCAAAGTCTAAGTGTGGGGGAATTTGATAGGTGTAGAATACACCTAATTTACTATCTAGTAGTTTATGCTTTCTTTGCTATTTTTCGTGTAAATTATGTATTTTACGCTTGTTTTGAGTTTTATAGCTACTTATGGAGTCGCACGGAGGAAAAGAAGAAGAAATCACCCAATTTAAGTAAAAAGGGCAAAAAGGTCATTTTACGGGCGAACACTATCTGGAGCCCGATCGAGGTTAAGGGGCATCTTTATTTTGGAGGATTATTAAAGGCGACTCGGTCGAGGTTAAGGGGCCGGACACTTAGGCTAGCCCTTATCTAAGTACCCACCTATTATAGGCACCCAAACTCCGGGGTGGTCTTTATCCAGGTGTATCTAGCCATTTCGTTCCACCCTAAAAAGAATTCACTTTACATTCATTCTTCTCATTTTGATTCACACGAGAAAACAGAAAAAAAAACGGCAATTGAGGTAAATCGAGAGAAGCTTGTGAGGATTTGAGTCAAATGGAGAGATCGAGAGAGTAGGGGTTCGATTCATCGAGAAGGAGGAGGACGATACAACGATTGCTGCGATTTGTGTTCTTTTTTTACACATGAGAAGAATGAGCGAGAGGGTTTTAGCCGTGATGACGATGGGTTGGTGGTGGAATCAATCGATTCAATTCGGCAGAGGAAGAAGATGGTGCTACTTTGATTAAACTCGGATATGAGATCGGAGTCTTTGTTGATTGATGAGAATGAAGAGATTGAAAGAAAGCTCTGAAGATGGGTTACAATGAAGAAATGAGGATGATTTCAAGACTCAGGAGATGTTTATTGGATCGATTTGAAGAGAGAAATCAAGATGATATGCTGCTGAATGTATTGCTTAGATGAATGCTAGGATCTGTTACAGGAGAAGACCCAAGAACTGGCCTGAAATCGGCCTGAGAAAAGCTCAACAAACAGAGTAAACTCTCGTTTAAATTTACGCTCCGACGAGTCGACCCCAACACTCATTGAACCGATCCTTACCTGCAACTCAGCTGAGTAAGACCGAGTAAGAAGCTAACTCGAGTCTGACTCCTCTCTGACTTGACCCGGCTGACTAACGGATTGACTGACGGTTGACCCATGTGACCGTTAGTCCTAACGGAAGACCGGACGGAATATTCTCAGCCGAATATTCTCTCGACGCGAGAAATTTTCGTGGCCGGCGCGACGTTTTCGACCAAATTCCGCCATAATCCCAGTTTTCCGGCGAGCAAAATTCCGAACTTTCTATGGACCTCTCATGGGTGTGAAGACTTGGGCTAGGAATTGGATGGAGAATTGGACTCAAATTTGGAAAGAGAAGGTGGAAGAGAAGAGAAAGACTTGAATTTGGAAGTTGAATTGCAAAAGGAAAAGGATTCTAATCCTTAGAAGATTTGGAGAATTTTGAAGCCTATAAATAGAGAAGTTTTCTACAACTTCTACACACCTCTCTTCACACACAACACTTGTGTTTTGCTTGCTTTTCTAAGATTTTTCTTTTTAATTACTTGTGTGAATTTGAAAATTCTTCTTTTAATAATTATTATTTGTGTGAATTTCAAAAGCATGAGTAGCTAATTTTCTTATTGATTGAGGATGAATTCCTAGTTCTTAACATATGATTTAAGTTTTTGTTTTCAAATTCTATCTTGAAGTTTTTCACATAATTATCGTTTGTTTTTACTAATAGGAGTGATCTTAAAGACACTCATGATTGATTGATAGATTGTTTAGAGTGCACGCTAAATTGATTTGTTAATTTAATCTAAAGCTAGTGAAAGTTAGGAGATAAGTAATCGTTTCTTGACTCTTTACATAAGTAGCAAACACGAGACCTTGCGGAGGGATTCCGTGGAGCAATTGTGTGTAGAAACAACGTTAGCAAGTAGACCTTGAGCTAAGAGTCTAACTACTAATATCAACCTAAGAAATTCATAAAACTTAATGCATGAGCCAAGTTACATCTAGGTTGAGCTAATTCTAGGTGGCTTGGTGATTAGAATCCGGTGATCGAGAACTTCCGTGTCCTGATACAAGGGATTTAGGGGTTTAGCACTTGAGCTAGCTGCTTTACCTACGGTTGGTGATAATTTGTGACTAATAACAAGTAGAATAGAACATAACTTGATTCATTGTTTCGTAACGAAGAAGGATTCCTTGGTCTTGTCTCTCTTATTGTTTTCAACTTTCGATTTTAATTGCTTTGTTTATTTTTATTTTTGCTTTTTACACCCCCCTTTCGTGACAACTTTTACAACTAAGATCACTTGCTCCTCGTGGAAACGAACTTGACTTCCATTATATTATTTTTAATTGAGTGGAAATATTGAATTAATTTGATTGCACCTACGACACGCATCAGGCTGCATGTGGGAATGATTTTCCCCCAAACCTAAACTTGTCAACAGATGTGTTTGTGAGCACAAAATCTTGCAAATTTAAGGGTACATCATGCACAAGGTCTAACTCAAAATGAGTTTTGCTAAGAACAGACAGACATACACATTCCAACTGTGGTTCCTTAAAAGTGTTATACTTTGATGCAAAATAGTCCAAGAGGACTTGGGAAGCACAAAGCTCTAGGCCTAAATTAGGCATTTTCTTTAAAAGTTGGTTTTGCAATTTTGTTACAAACTACACCTAGGTTTGGTGGAAGAGTTTCAATCATGCCTTAGGAGAGAGATTAGGTACATCTAAGTTGTTTTCATGTATAAGATCATTTGCACCATCACATACTTTCCTAAAGTCAGACAAAGGTAAATCATGCTCACTTGCATAGAACAATTCATCAATCTCCATGTCATAATCATCATTACCCAGAATTTCAATCTCATGCACAAGATAACCAGGAGAGATATCATGCTGTAACATAGGCATGGAATCCGATACATGCATTGAATCATCTGTGTCAACGAGACAATTCAGCCTATTCCTAGGTCACAAACAGTGGTATAGCATGCTCATTTTCGGACCCCAAATCAAAAGATCACATGTATGAATATTAAAAGAAGCATCATTCATAGGGTTCACAGAAGAGAAGCTTAATGTCTCTGAACCTAAAGATTCCACTACATTTTCAAAATACACATGCTCTTCATATTCATCATCATCATCATCATAACAACATTGCATTTTCCATCCAAGTATATCCTTGTTTTGCTCTATGAGCTTTTCCATTAGTGACTGCATACAAGGGGTTGGGGGAGTATAACATTGTTCATCCTCCCATGGTGGTTGATGATGCATGTGTGCATGGTTATATGGGCTCTTAGAATACGATCGCAACCTTTGAAAGGTCGATTATGGTCCCAATGATTACCAAGTATAGTCACTTCCAGACAATTCGTACATTGGATTATCATGGCTTTCCCTAGACCGCCTAAAATCATGCAAAATATAGCAGATTCTCGGCGAGGGTGGCCTAAGCTACCACATAAGGTACAAGCACACATTTCATATTGCCTAGGGAATTAGATTCGACAGATTTCTCATGTAATTGCCTTTCTAAAGCAGATACTTGAGCTTCTAATTGATCTAAAAGTGATGTCTGGGTATGAGAAAAGTGTTCATTTGCAACCTGTGGTGGATGATACATGTGCTCATAATGATTAGGGTATGGATATTCAAGGTCGGGGCCAGAAGGTTCATAATATTCCCTAAAATCATCATGGACTGTGGGAAGTTCATATTGTGAGGCATGCCGTAAGCAAGCTCTCTAATGGATTTGTTTGTATCCCCGATTTGCGGACCAAAATCTGACATGATCTAGCAATTCAAATAGCCTAGCACACACCAAGCATGTATAACCAATGATGTCTCAAAACAGGGAAGCTAAGCCCAAGTGATGCAAAGCCTAGTTGTTTTCACAGCCCAGTTCAAATGAGTGTCAGTTTGTACACGGCCCAGTTATATGCAGCCCAGTTATGTGGGTTCAGCTTGCACTGGTTATGCAAAGCCCAGTTGCTGTGGGCTCAGTTTGGTTTTTGTGGGCTGGTTTGGTTTTGTTGGGATTAGTTGTTTGCATCCCAGGTTTAGGTTCAGTTAGTTATTCAAAGCCCAGTGCACAGTGGAAAGACTAGTGATACTGGTTCTAGCCCCGGCTTGGCATAGCCCGGTTTGAGTGCGATTCACGGCACGAGAGTAGCACAAGCACGCACGAGATCTCATGCACTGAGCAAAACGAAACACACAATTTCACACAAAATGAAACGGCTCGGTGGTTGTGCGGGTTGGCTTATATGGCGAGCTTATGCACCAAAAGTGTAAGGTAGAAGGCTCACAGGTCACACAAGGCAGGCTTCAAAATATCACAGTGGTGATTGCTTGATAGGCTTATGCAAGGTTGCTAGTGCAGTATGCAGGCATGGTTCACAGATTCAAGATACAGACACAAGGTCAAAGTTGAGCACCACGGCAATCGGCCAAGGCAAGGCGACCCACGGGTCGGATGGGTTATGCTCGGGGTTGTTGGAGTCAATCGGGGTAGTTGATGTCACTCTTCACGGAGTTAATGCTCCAAAATTTTCGGGGCATGTGATTCACAGTATCAGTTTATAGGGCATCAACAGGCTCACAGATGATCACACAAGGGTGAAGATGGCTCTAGTTGACTGAATATAGCATGCAAAAGGGTCTGTCACAGCTTTGGCTCAATAGGGTTTGCAGCTAATTTTGTTATCCAAGTGGTAGCTCAAACTCACAGCTGCAGGGGCTGGAGTCAAGCACAGGGTTCAGTTATGGAGCAATCACTTGGGATGGCAGATGGTTTATCATGGGAGCAAGGCTCGGCATTTACACGAGTTGGCCACGTAACATGTCATGCATACATTCGGGGAAGTAATGGCTCACAAACAAAGATGCTCGGACAATTGCAATCATGCACAGATTATCACTTGTTCACAAATGCAATAATACAACGAGATGGATAACTTCACAAATGCAACAATAGATGACAAAGTCGGCACTACGAGGCACCCGACTTGAAACCCAATGTCAACTATGTTGGTTGATAATTTTCGAGAGATTATGCACATGGATGATATGATCTCACGGATATGGTTGAATCGGACATGAACAATACAGTTATGCTCGGGTCACACGGGGGGAGTAGTTGGCTCAACGGAGGTTGTGGGATTTCAACGGGATTTTCACACATGGGAGTAGTTGGCTCGGGTCACACATGATCAATACGAGATCGGCACATGTCAACGATGCGAGTTGATGTCAACTGTTGCGAGTTGACTTCAACTGGGATTTTCGGCTAACTTGGCTATCTAAGTAGCGGCTCAACTCACGGCTACGGGCGGAGTTGAGCACGAACACACAGACAAGTGAAACTTTGAGTACTACCTAGCAAGAGTTTTTAACATGTACAGTATCGGGCGACAAGTTTATCGTGCTTAAAGGTAATGCTTGGCGGGGTGGCTACTCTGTCATGTTATGGGAATGAAATGTCACGGACTCGGGGCATCTAACACACACCACGGTTCAGCTAGTACATGGACGTTGATCACGAAAAGAGACCAACCAGTTTAAGCAAGGCTTAGATGATGTGGGTATTGCTTAGCGAGTGACTAGGTTATCTGTGGTTTGTCATTCAAGCGGTATAAAGTATAAAAGGGTTCTAGAATGACCAACCGGGTTTAGCCCAAATAACAATCGTGGTGTCTTGCTCCTTCTATCGCTTTTCCTTGCTTCAACGGTAGTGTAGCATGCACTGCTTTGCTCAACCGAACTGGTCAGTACTCAGAAGTATGCAATCCTCAAACGAACAATGAAGACAGGGTGGTGATGCAAAGTAAACTAACTAGATGATGCACAGATAAATGAAGAATTAGGCTAATAAAAATAACAACAACATTATAAGGCAATGATGCAGGTAACTTACTTGAAAGACAGCTTAAAGATGCAACTACAACTAAATTATAACTACAGATGCTTTTATCTAAGTTATACTACAATGATATAAGGAGTGCAAGCTAATATGTACAATGTTGGGATGAAAATTAGTAAAGCAAGCAAGCAAGAATCGACACAGCACACGCCAAGTCCCCGGCAGCGGCGCCAAAAACTTGGTAGGTCTGTAAAAGAGCTTTCCTACGTTAAGCGCAAATGCACAACGCTGTTGGAGGCGTGGCAAAATGCAGGTCGATCCCACGAGAGACTTGTGGTGCTGTATGGTTGATCTAAGCTCACTAAACTGCTTTTCTAGCAAGGTAACACAACTGTTGTTTTGTCGATACGACTAAGTGGAGGTTATGACAGTGGAATAAAGATGAATACAAACAAAGAGAATAAATGGGTACTAGGATTATCAAATCCACTTCTAATTCCTATTATGTGTTCAACTAAGTTGAGTTTCTTGCTCCTGTGATAGATAAGGGAAGTGTGTCAATCCTACCACCTATCTAAAGGGTTTCTCCAAGTGACACTTCAATTATCAGCTAAAGTACTAACCCAGAGCACTAGTTGTATAATTAAGCACAACTAGTCAAGGGAATTAGCATCTATTTCTAAGGCACGATCTGCAAAGACACTCAACACAAATGTAGCCTAACTACAATGGATACATGGCATTCATTGTGAGAGTAAAGAATTGGGTGCTAGAATTGAAAATATCGATAAATTAATCACTCAAGAATAACTCAAACAAAGTTGAAATCACATGCCGAGGAATTAGGGTTTCATTGACATCCTAGCAAACTGATTTAGAACATGGTTAAATACAAAACAAACTATAATTAAAACTAAATTGGTGCTCTGGCTAGCCCAGGCATAAACTCTAACACACACCCAAGAACCCTATTTATTCATGCCATTCAAAAACCCTAAATTTCTCCCAAAACAGAAAATAATTGAACACCCTCTTACCCAAAAACCTAATCAGTTGTCTCCTCTGCTTGTGCGGCTCTGAGAACTCCTTACTCGATTTTCCCTTGATTTGATGTAATCCTAACCTAGTTCTTCCTATCTCGAGACTTAGCTTCTAGGGAAGAAGCTATGAGTGAGATAGAGAGAAGCTAGGGGGGAGAAGGTGGTGCGGTTGGTGGCTGGTAGGCCCGAAAGAGTGTTTAAATTACGGCCTACGGTGATACCGCAAGTGCACGGTGTCGAGTATGTGAGACAGGGCAAGTGCGAGTCGATCCACGAGACTTGTGGTGCCCTTATGTGATCTAAGGCTTGCTACTTAACTGAATTTCAAGTGACGAGTAACAAAATGGGAGTTTTGCTTGAAACGGTCCGAGATGTAGTGTAGTGACAATGAACCTAAGCTAAGGCAAACGGTGAGGAAAGGGGGTTCTTGGGTCTTCAAATCCACCTCGACCCCTATTGTGCTTTCAACTAAGTTAAGTGTCTTATTCCTATGTCAGATGAGTGAAGATTGTCAATTCTACCACTCATCTTAAGGGTTTCACCTAATGATATTTCAAATATCGGCTAATGTACTAATCCTAAGTACTAGTTGTCTAATTAAGAACAACTAGTCGGGGGTATTAGCATTAAGAATAGAAGCAAAGGCTGAAACACTTTCAACACAAAAAGATTGACCTAACTACGTTGCATCCATGGCGTTGGCATGCCTTTGTGAGAGAAACTGGTTAAGGTGTTTAGAATTCGAAGCTATCTAATAACATTAAATTCTTAAGACATTCAACAGAGTTTCAACACAGTTTGGAATCAGGGTTTCATTGAAACCCTAACAACAAAATTAAAACATGATTATAACAGAAAATAAACCTAAATTGACACTCCGGCTAATCCAGGCGTAGTTTCTACACAATCCCCTCACTGCTATTTATACATCCCAGAAAATCCCAAAATAACCAAACCCTAATTCGATTAAAAATAGAAATTAATTGAAACTTCTCTCACCCATGTCGCTCCAATCGCTCCCTCTTAAATCAATCGGCTCTCGCATCGACTACTCTAGCTTCTCCTTGATGTATCAATAAAACCCTAACCTATCTCTCGTCTAGTTCTCTCTTAGCTCCTAGGAGAGAAGCTACAAAAAGGACTAGAAAGTGATGAGGTAAGGTGGAGTGTCGGGAGATGATGGAGTTGGTGGCGGTATGGGTGAAGAAGAGAAGGAGGCAGGCTGTGGCGAGGAGATGGTCGGGGGAGGGTGGAGTTGCGGAGGTGAGGGCGACGGGTGGAAGAAGAGAAGAGAAAATGAGTTTAGGGTTAGGCTTAGGGGCTTATATAGGGGCTATGGTGTTGAGCAGGTACATCGAAGATCGATGGGACTGGCCTAGCGAGCGTAGGATTGGCTGGAGAAGATCTTAACGGCTGAGAGAGGTAGCCGGTTTTGGAGCGATCTGGTGTGAAACGGGAGCATCGGTCTTTGATGGAATGGAGGGCGGCGACTCCGTTGGATGCGGCCCAGGGAAGATCTGAACGGTCGGGGATGGATGGGCTCGAATCGGGTCGCGGGTCAGGTCTAGCTCAAGCCCATGTCTTGTAGATGAGTTGCTACTTGTTGGGTTGCAACGATTCGCACGAGCTTTGGCTATCTGCTCCATAGATGCTCGACTCCAATTCTTTGCTCTTTTGGCTCCTCGATTCTCCGAACTTTATTTATCACCTAAAAACACAAAATTAATTAATACAAATATTTATTCTTGAAAACAAGGAAAACTCGAGAATATGGAATAATATCGATTTATAAGCGCAAAAGATGAGTAAAATGCCAATAAATAGATGTATAAATATGCACTATTTGGCACTCATCGGTGGTGTGGTGTCGATGGTAAGAAGATGGTGGTGATGATGGCTGCAGTCCGCAACAGGAATGGGGAAGAAGAAAAGAGGGATGGGTTACTGCAGTGTCGGGGAAGAAGAAAGAGAAGGTGAAGAGAAAATGGGTTTTGGTCGAGGGGTATAGGTGTAGGTGATTTTGTTATGAAGCAGGTGTAGCAAAGTTTGATGCGCATGGTGGAGCGAGCGTCGGATGCGGATGTACGAGATATGAACGGCTTAGGGAGAATCGGGCTGTTTTGGTGTTGAACGGTTGCAGCGATCTTCGATGAGAAGGATGGAGCGAGCGTTGGATGAAGATGGATGAAATCTTCACAGCTCAGAATGAATCGGGTTCGGATCGGGTGATGGGCCGTGTCTTGGACTGCTCAAGCCCATGTCTTGTAGATGGGTTGCTACTTGTTGGTTTGCAACTGTTGCGCGCGCGGGCTTTGGCTTTCTGCTCCATAGACGCTTGCCTCCAATTTTCTGCTCTTTTGGCTCCTCAATTTCTCCGAGCTTTATTTACTACCTAAAAACACAAAATTAATTAGTACAAATATTTATTCTTGAAAACAAAGAAAATACGGATGCGGGATAATATCGATTTACGAGTACAAAAGATGAGTTAAATGCCAATAAATAGATGTAGAAATATGCAATATTTGGCACTCATCGGTACCTCTTCTACGGTAAAAGAAATAATGCATGTTTTGCCATTCCTTTAGTGGCGATGTCTTCGCGATGTTCATTACTTCTCTATTGTCATCATCTCTTGCGAAAACCCTACTGAGAACACTATCATGAAAATCTTCAATTGTCTGTACGAATGTACGATAGAGTTCGAGAACAAGTTTTTGGCTTTAGCTCCAACTTCTACTACAAATGTTTCTTTCCCCTTTGTTGTGTTTACTCTGTGAATTTCTGGTGGTGGTGGTAATGGTTGAGTCTTCTCTTCACATTTTAAGAAATGATTTAGCTTCCCTTGGTTTATCATTCTGAGGATGATTCTTTCTATATTTCTGCAATCATTCGTTAGGTATCCATGAAAATGGTGATAGGAACAGAATTCATGACTTCATCACCGGAGGCGGTTCATTCCCCATGTTCCATGGTGCGGGTATGTTTTCCATCAGGATTATAGCTTCCCATATTTTCTCCACACTAGCGTTCAATGGGGGCATCTTGATTTCCTCCCATACTATCCTATGACCTCGCTGCCCTCTATGATAATTATGCCTCTGACCTCCATAAGTTTCTTGCGGCTGATCAAGTCTTTGAATTTTGTTATTTCCGCCACGGTTATAGAAGTTTCTTTCTCTTCAAATTCTTCCCGATCGCGACTTCGCATGGCTACTAACTTTTTGGCTTGACCATCATTCGTTATCATTTCTTGTTGACCTTGCGAGGTGCTCGCCACTGTGTTTATCAATTTAGGTAACAAACTTGCATTCGCAACTCTTGAACTTGCATTCGCAACAGGGTATGATTCCATCTCATTTTGCTTTTCCTCTAGAGCAATGTACTCCTCCCGAAGTTCTCGCAACTCGGTCATTGTGATTGTATTCTTGATTCTAAAACCCGAATGTATAACGATTGGTTGCGAACATAGCATTAATGAATGATAAAATGAGATATCTCTCATCCACACGACCCGACCATATCGCTACACATTGTCTTCCACCTCACGGTCGATGTTTCAAACTTTCGCCAACCCTTTGTTTTAACCCAAATACATCTTCAATACCGGTCGCGAGGAATTATTACTTATGTACGCCCCTAAAAATATAGCTTGTAAATGGTTGAATGATGTGATTGTGTTTCTTGGTAAACCTTCAAACCATTTCAACGCTTCTCTGTCAAACTTGATGCAAAATACTTGCACAATATAGCATCATGATTTTCCCATTGTAACATACACCTCACATAAGCTTTGATGTGTTGTATTGCACAAGTTGTTCCATCAAAAAATGCTGGTTAACGCGGGTAAATTACACTTTGGGGGTATTCCTCCTAGTTGTACTTCTTGTGTAAATGGAGTTTTCGCAGCTTCCTCGATGGCCTCATCCAATTGTCTCTTTCCTCCTCCCTTTTTACTATTCAACATTCCTCTCATTTCTGCTAATTCTCTCGGGATTTGTTCATTTACATCGAATTTGAATCTCTTGGTCTTTTTAGCTCCGCCTATCTTCTCCTGCGTTCATGTACGCTTTGACTTTCTTGTTCATCATTCTCTTCTCGTCTTTCTATGCGATCTTGTTTCATCTCTTTCTCGAATTCGCACACCGTTATATCTATCATTTTCTCTTCTTTCTTTTCTATCGATTCTCCTTTGTACTCTTTCATATTCTTTATTGATATTACCATTGTTGCGATTTTTTTCTCGCCTTATTTCTCGATTATCGTGATTATTACGCGAATTGCTTCTTTCAATTCTGTTCTTCCATTTGTTCTTAATCTTTCCCTCTCACAGGAAAGATATGCCTGTTCAGCATAGTGTCTTTCAATTTCATCTTCAATCTCTTTTTGCTTCCTCTGTGCTTCTCTCCCATGCAATATTCTTCTTCCTTCTTCCTGATTTTCTTCATCAGCTGGATTATTCCGCCCCTGACGCTGCCTATTTCCTTGATTTCCATCATTTCGCCCATTTTGAAGAGTCTCGGGATGTGGGATATAACGATCTTCCATCATTTCTCTTCTCTCGCAATGTTTTACGCTTGGATTTTGCGCTTCCTCTCGATTTTCTTCATCAACATTTTCTATAGGTAAAGTTCTCCTTATTTCCTCTCTAACTGATCTTGAGCTTGACCTTGTAGTGCTTCTCGACCTTCTGTTTTGTAATCTCATGTTTTCCATCCTCAATTCATGATTTTGTCTTGTCAAATTTGCACGTTCCTCTGCCTCTAATCGCCTTTCTTCATGTATTGTTTGTCTCAATGCCTCCCAATGCTGCGATCTCTTCATTTCCATGAATTATTTCTCCAATCCCTTCTCGGTCTCTCTCCCCTTGTCCATTGTTTACCCATTTGTTGTTCTTCTCCCCTTTCGTCCACGAAGTCCGATCTCAAGTATGCACGCTTACTCTATCATAATCCACAGTTCTATTCATGCTTGGTTGAATTAGTGATTGAATTTAATTTTCTTCATTATTTCTTATGTCCATTCTTGAGGATTCCCCATTTCATTTCTCCTTTCACCGACAAGTCTCCTACTCCTCCTAACGGTTGTTGGTTATTCGATGCATATCTTCTTCTAGCCATTTCTCAATTTCGGTAAGTTGTTGAAAATTATATGAAATTCCTTCCTATTACTCCAAATTCTTTCAAATCACGGTGTCAATCTTCACTCTCTCCCTGTTTCTAGCGCCAATATGTAGTTGCAGGAAATCCTACACTACACCCCTCACAAGAATCTATACAATCAAATCATTTTTAGGATGAACAATTGTAATTTTTATTGATTAAACTCTTCAAATGTTTACAAGATGAAATGGAAATCAGTTAAAGAATTACAATCACTCTAAACTTTCTCTCTCTTAATGACTTGCCCAACACTCCAAGAAAAAGATCCCTTACAATAGGCCTGCTCGGCTCCTTATATAGGGTATTACATAATGGATGACAGCTAAGATGTCCTTTATTTTCGGGAATGACTTGCGAAATATCGCAAGTGTACAAATATATAATCTCGCAACTCTCCTAGATCTCGCTAGGTCTTCACATCTTTCTCGTGTTTTGGCTGTCGTCATTCATTGCGTCATTTATATTACTCATCTGCGATACCTTCGCAATGCTGTCGTTTATTGATCTCGCGAGGTATTGATGTCGCGATATTCTGATCCTACACTTGCTATAGTGGTTGATTTCCTTTCTTAGAGATCATCGGAAAAAAAGTCTTTTATTTCCCACGATTTTGTGGGGTCTCGAGAAATAATTCGAAAGGTTTCCTTCCCACCATTCAACGTGTGTAGGATTCTTTCTTCATTCCTACTGCACACATGTGAGACCCATAAAAACGCCGTCTTATTGAGTGCAATTATCATAAAATCCTTTTAAGTGAGGGGGCGAAGTCGAGGCAAAATGCTTATTGATCGCTCTCAAACACGCGTTCTCTCATTATGGTGTGGTTATTTCTCACTCAACATTTAAGAATGAGAATATGTTCTTTGGTATTTCTAACTTCTTATTACTAGCATGCATGAACTCTATGTCCTCATAGCTCTTTGGATGATTGTGACGCTGGGCAGCTTTGAAGTTGGAGTAGGTTTTGTGGGTATACCTCTCGTAAGCCCTCACGAGACTATAACTCATCCACTAGGGACACCTAGGGGTTTAAAGGCTTGTTGCATATGCTAAGTGCATCCGTTTTCTCAACGACAAGGAGTTGTTATATTATATAGGTAGTTTGCTCGAGGACTAGCGAAAGCTAAGTGTGGGGGAATTTGATAAGTGCATAATTCACATGATTTTAGTGTTGATTCCATTCTTGTTTTAGTTAGATTTCTTGCATATTATCCTTGTATTACTCTTGTTTTCTCTTATTTATGTTTCATTAGGTGAATCATCCAAAAGAAGTGAAATGACACTTAATTGTGCAATAAAAAAAGTTAGATATAAGAGGAGAAGCGCCAATGACCATGTGGAACCTGTTCGAACCTAGGAGTACTTGATATCATCTCGAAGAGGATGAAAACACGAAGCCAACGGCGAAAAGAACGGAGTCATTCCGACGTTGTATGAAGAAATTACAAGCATTCGAATTTAGTCAAAGCTGCGCAATTTCGAACCTACAAAATTGTTATAGGCACCCGAGTTTCTACTCGGGGAAGCCATGGAATAGGAACTAAACTGTCACCATCATCTTCTCACCACTATCGATTCACGGAAGTTTGGAGCTCGACAGTCATTTGGCGAGTGAAACGGTGATTTGGCAAAGAAGGGAGGAACTATAGAGGACCAAGGATGTTGTCGCTGTGATGAGATCTCAAGAACATGTAGTTAAATAGGAATCGATGTCAGTGATTGAGATATACTTCCAGTGATTGCTGGAGTTGCTCGTGATCCGTATGCATGGCGGTTATGGGTAGAATGAAGAGCTCAAGTTAATGGAACTGAACAAAAGAAGCTTGTAATGGTGTTGTTGTTATACAAGAATGGATCTGTTAGATGAGAAGGATAGTTTGCTGTGAGTTGCTTTTGCCATTAATGGAGATGAGGAAGTCGAGCTATGGCTGTTGTTGCTGAGCAGATGAGAGATGGTCACTGCGAGTTTGGTTTGCTGTTGTCATTAATGGTGAAGCTGGAGATGGATATGGTGTTAATGATCACGAGAATGGCAGGAAGATGTCCGGTGACTGCTGTTGATGGCAGTTGAGCTCGAAAAGAAAACAGGGAAGGAGCTGTTATACATACTGAAGTTTGGAGTTGGGTTCTGCTTGTGGTTGTCGTGAATATGAAGGAGATGGCCTGAATTGTGTGGTTGCTTCCATTCTCGATGGGTTATGAGGAATGATGGTAATGGTTTGGTCTATAGTGGCAGTGGTGATCATGATGATAGAAGCAGGCGATGGTGATGATAGCTCTTGAGAGAAGAATGGACAGAGCTGTTCTTTGTTGGGTTCTACCATTGATCAAAGAGATGATGATGGTTTCAAGTTCGACTCGAGTTTAAAAACAGAAAATGATGTTGTCTCGGGATGAAGATCAAGAAAGGAAAGAAATAGATAAAAGCCACGATAGTTATTACGGCTAGAAAGTCTTAGCCGTCGAGAATGAAAAGAAAAGAGAAAAAGATCCAGGAGAACTTACGTATGGAAGTCCCAGCCGTTATTGAAAAGAAGAATTTTAAGAAAAATATCCAGGAGAAGTTACGGCCGGATTACCTGGCCGTGGTGGAAGAAGAAAAATATAGGCTGTCAGTTTCGTGGAACTGACAAGCCGAAAATATAAGTGGACTGGACTTCTGCCAGTTTTGAACACGTCCCAATTAGCTGCTAGCAATCTCTTTACACGGCCTGACTTGGACGTGTGTTGTTTTTGGAATTTTTGGCGAGTTATGGCAACCGTTTTGCACGGGATTCGAGACACGAGCGCACCTACAACTTGAGTACTATATAAGAGACTCTTCTAATTTTTTTGAGATATCTTTTAATCTTTTATCAAGCCATTGGAGAGGAGAACTCAAGAGAATAAAAGCTAGGGTTTGGAGCTATTTCCATCACCGTAACTATTTATTTACCATTTCATCATATGAAACTCGTGGGTTTTGTTAGTACCATGAGCAGCTAAACTTCTTAGTGATTGGGGATGAATTCTAAGTTCTAATACATGATTTGATTCAACATATAAATCTATTTTAATTCTTCATATGGTTATTGATTGTTTTTACTGTAACTAATTTTATGATTAATTGATAAATTGTTTAGGTGGCCAACTGAACTAGTTTATTAGTTAACCTAATGCTAGTAGAGAATTAGGATATCCGTAATTGTTGAATAATTCTCTACACAAGTAGAAATTGAGAAACCTTACGGAGAGGGATTACGTGGAGCAATCAAAGTAAAAACAACACTAGAAAGTGAACCTTGCGCTAAGAGTTCAACAACTAGGATTGACCTAAATTCACAAAATATAAAGCATTCGACCAAATTACACTTAGAGTGCGCTACTTCTAGGTGGTTTAGAGAATAGATCTGGCATTCGAGCGCTTCGATGTCCAGTGACTTAAGGAATTTTGAGGATATCACTGTGCTAGATGCTTTCCTACGGTTGGTAATAATCATGATTTACAAAGAATAGATGGATATGCTACTTTGATGACTATTTAGTAACGAAGAAGGATTCCCGATCATATTTCTCCATATTGCTTGCAACTCAATTTTCAATTGCTTTATTTACTTTGTTTACAATCTAAAAACAAAACCCCCCGATTGTGACCTTTTGACAACTAAACTCCACTGCTCTTCGTGGGAACGATCCTTGCTTCCATTATATTACCGAGTTAATTGTGTGGAAATAAGTGATTTAATTTGATTGCACTCACGACACGCATCATCATGGTGACCAAAGATACAACAAATGCAAACTTGGAGACTCGGGACTTTCATGTAGACACTACGCAAGCATACATACGAACATCATAGGTTCAGAGTTTGAAAATTGAAAAGAAATATGAAGGTTTCAACAAGCACACATGTTATTCAACTTATCACAGAATCATGGGCACATGTTCTAGATGTTGCAGGGGTTGGGTGATACTACAACAAATACCTAGGTCAGCTGACAAGCATGCTATATCATTTAAACATTCATTCAGTAAAACAAGGTTTGAAAAACAATACGGCTGGTATAAACCAGGTTTAGGCACGATAAACAGATCGTCCTGCTCCTTTTTCTCCTCTTCTTTGGCTTGTACAACAGCTTCACGGGTACCTGGTTTACTCAAAAGAAGTTATCAGTTCCCAGAATTGTGCAGATAGAACAAATAAACACGGAAAGTAATCGTGTATCACTGATAGTTAACGACTAGAGTTGCAGGACATATGTTGTATAATACACTGGATGGGTTAACTGAGAACCGAGCTTTTTCCAGTTGAAAACTTTGAACATGATAGAATGGAACAAAAATATGGGCAAGCTTCAAATGGAAAAAGAAAAGTAATGAATGCGGGATGCTTACTGGTATATTACAGGTGATGATGATTTCAAACTAGTAGCTAACTGACAACACTAGATTATGTAAATGCTTATATAAAATAGAACTGCAAAAGCCTAAGTTATGCTAAGAAAAAATTTAATTACTGAAATAGATTCAATGAACTAGAAAGCTACTGATGCAACAAACTATGAGATGTAAACTAGTAAGAAAGACCAAAAGAATGCAGATATGTAACTGAAATGAGATGACAGGAATTAAAAGCTACAATGTACAGGGCTAGGATGCAGATGAAAATGCTTTTACAGATTTTCCTAAATTAAATCTAAGTTATGCTATGGGAATGTTCTCCTAATGAAGCAGATTATGTGGATTGGAAAATTACAGATGCAATGACCTATAAACTAAAAGGGATAAAAGCAACAGAAGACCTAACAAATATACAAACTATAAAGTGCAACTAAATAGAGGTACAACTGACTCAAACTAGTCCTAACTTATAGATGTGGTATAAAGCAAGACAATGATGCAGACGTTTACTACAGATTCACCCTAATCCAAAAGAAAACTATGTGGTGAAAGATGGAGTGGCCCGAGAACCAAAAGTTACAATATGTGATGACAAAATAAGATGCAGTTATGCAGATGATATTGAAAATAAAAACCTACAGTTAATATGTTACAGGGCTAAGCTACAACATACAATGATCAAAACTTTAACCTAGAACTAAGATGTAGACTATATACAGAAGGATTAAAGCTAAACAGTTAAACTACAATGGCATGCTATAGATTGCAAAAATGAAGATATGTTACAGATTTCCTAAACTAATTAGCACAATTCATCAATTTTTTTTTTTTTTTTTTTTTTTTTTTTAGAATGACTTAAAAGAAAACTAAAAGATGCAGATAGAACTAAAATGGAATATCTAAATCTTACAGTTACACTTAAAACTTATGAAAAATAAGACGGGAAATGACTACTTATGTGCTATTACTACAGACACGGCACGAAAAGATTACGACAACAAACAAAACAAAACTTTCCAACTTACAGCAAAGTAAAGAGCTACAGAATGCAAAGATAGAAAGTTTTAAGATGATGATGCAAAATATATGACAGATGGATTAACTAGACTAGACTTTACTACAATATGATTGGATGCAAACCACTAAGAAGCTACAGATTATAAATGGCAGAGAACCAACTAACCTAACTGAAACATGATGCAGTGATAACAATGAAATAATTGAAAAAGCTACAGCTGACAGGACATATGAACTGATGGATGAACACTAAGTTACACTAGTAATGACAGAAAATATAAATTTCAGACACATATATACAAGGCTAAGCTGAAAATCAGTAAAGAAAAGATAGAAAACTTCGGCTACATCGCTACCGATTCCCCGGCGGCGGCGCTAAAAACTTGGTAGGTCTCCAACCAGTACCTACAATGATAACTGTAAGTGCACAGTGTCCTAATGTAACACAAGGAAAGCACAGGTCGATCCTCAGGGACAAGGTGGGTGTTGAGTTGAAGTTAAGGTCTTACTATAACTGATTTTGAACAAGGAGTAACCAAAAAGGGGGTTTTTTTTGTCGATACGACTAGATGATTGTAGAGATTAAAACAGAAAGCAAGCAATAATATAAGATGTAAACACTTAGAATATAGATACTAGGATTATCAAATCCACCACAAGCTTACAATACTAGATATTCAACTATTAGTACTACTCTTGTCCTTCTACAGATAAGGGTAAAGATTCAAGTCTGACACTTACCTCACCAATGGATATTTCAATCGCAACTAAAGTATCAATCTGGAGCACTAACTGTATAATTAAGCACAACTATTCAAGGGATTAACAATAGTCTCTAAAGCATAAGCTGCAGCACAATCAACACAGTGTTATCCTAACTACAATGGATGCCTGGCATACACTATGAGAGCAAAGTATTGAATTACTAAGATTACATCTATCCGAAAACTGTTTAAGCATTCAAGAGCAACACAAATAGCATGAATAACATAGCAGAAAGCTAAGGCTTCATCTAAACCCTAGAAAATGGGATTAGAACATGATGAAGAGGATGAAAACACAATTGTACACTATGATTAAGAGGATGAATACACTATGATTAAGAAACTAATTGAACCAGCTCAAAATTGGATATTGAATTGCAAAGCATCAACCCCTATTTATACATAAAAATTGTCTCAATTCTTCTTCAATTCGACAATTAAGAGGGACCCAACTCACCAAAACGCGTCTTCTGGCCTTTATCCTCTTCAATTCTTCTCTGTAATCCCTTAATTGGAAGATTTTACAGCTGTAATAGATAACCCTAACTCTATCTCTCTCAAACCTAGCTTCTAGGTTCACTATTCTTGATAAGATGATAAGGTTGAGAGAGAAAGAGATTAGAGGTTTTCATGGTAGCAGTTGTGAGCAGAGATGGTCGGGGAGATGAATCTGAAGGAAGAGGGATGCAAGTGGTGCTGTAGAGAATGAAGAGAAAAAATGGAGA
Source organism: Papaver armeniacum (assembly GCA_023531295.1). Taxonomy (NCBI): domain Eukaryota; kingdom Viridiplantae; phylum Streptophyta; class Magnoliopsida; order Ranunculales; family Papaveraceae; genus Papaver; species Papaver armeniacum. Next base: position 141,869 of record JAJJWW010004025.1, on the reverse strand, counting down.
TGGTTTTGGTTCTGATCGATTTTTGGGAGAAAGAGGGGTGGCTAGAGTGTGGAGCGTTCGCATCAAACTTTGATGAAACGAGTGGAGAAGCTGTTGGATGTTAAGCAGCTTCTGGGTGTTGAACGGGTGTATCAGGTTTGATGTCTAGGGTATAGAAACGGGTTTGGGTATTGGGTCCTATTGAAAAATATTCTTCTAGGCCCATGTCTTCTTCAAAGCTAATATCTCAAGCCCACTGATAGTGTACTTCCTGCAAGCGTATTGCAGCTGCTCTTTGCGCAACATTTCTTCGGAATTTCTCATTGTCTTTACGCCCTTGGCCACCAATTTCCTGCTCTTTTGGCTTCTCAATTCATCCAAGCTTTATTTAGTACCTAAAAACACAAAATTAATTAGTAAAAGTAATTATTCTTGAAAACAATAAAAATACAGAATTTGGGATAAATTAGAGAATTGGAGAACAAAAGATAGTTAAATGCCAATAAAAAGATGTAGAAATATGCAATATTCGGTACTCATCGTGGCCTTAAGCAAGGAGACCGCTTATCTCCCATTCTCTATGTGCTTTCAGCTGATGTGCTTAGTAGAAAGATTCTCCAGCTTATTTAAGAAAACAAGATGCAACCTATGGTTATCAGAAAAGGTATTCATCCTTGCCATTTTTTCTTCGCAGATGACATATTCATTTTTTGTAATAGTGGCAAATCAAGTATAAGTCATTTGAAACATCTATTAATTGAATACCAACATGCTTCAGTCGACTTGTGAGTCTTTGTTAAAAGTAAATGCTTTGTAGGGGGTACTTCTCTTATTAGGAGCCATCAAATTGATGACTTTATGAATGTGAACCTATCCTCTTTCCCTGATAAATACCTAGGGGTCATGCTAGTTCAAGGAAAAGTTAAATCTGAATATTTGTGGTCTTTTGTGGAGATGCTACAAAAAAGACTGGCTACATGGATTGGTAGATTGCTAACTTTTCAAGCAAGACTAAATCTCATCATATTTGTGCTGAGTAGTATCCCTCTATACAATATGTCCATTTACAAATGGCCTAGAAAAGTGATTGATGCTTGTGAAAGAATAATTAGGAACTTTCTTTGGAGTGGAAATGCTGAAGATAGGAAATGCATAACTATTTCTTGGGATCAAGTTTGTTCTCCTGTGGCAGAAGGTGGACTTGGCATAAGAAGTCTTGAACATATTAATAAAGCCTTATTGATGAAATTATTGTGGAGAATACTAAACTCAAATGAAGAATGGTCTAATTTCTTTCTTACAAAATATAAGTATAAAAATGGTTGTTGGATAACATATTAAAAACAATCTTCTGTGTGGCCTGGCATCAAATGGATACTGCAGGATTTCAATAAGCATATCAGATGGATTGTGGGTAGAGGAGACCAAATTTCAGTGTGGAAGGATACCTGGATTCTGGAACATAGTATCATCAAATTATTCCCTGACAATGACTACATCAGACAACACATCCACATGAAGGTTAGTAATTTGATTATTAATCAAAATTGGTTTATTCCCAAGGAAATGCTGCAATTCTTTTCCACTTCTGAGCTGCCAGTTTTAATTCCTGGGGAAGATAAATTGGTTTAGACAGCTACACATGATGGTAAATTTTCTGTTTCTAGTGCCATATCTGTTATTAGAACTAGTTTTTCCTAAACTTAGATGGTACAAGCATATTTGGAAAAAATGTATGAACCATACTACTTCTAGAAATGTTTGGAAGATTACTAGAGGAGCTTGTGCTACTGATGAAATTTTAAAAAAAAAGAGGTTTTCAAATGGTTTCTAGATGCTATATCTGCCAAGAATACATTGACTCTATGGAAGTGTAACTATGGTCATATTCTTTGGGGCTGGCTCAGAGGCATTTTCGCTTTTAAGAATCCTAAAACTTTTGAAAATATATTATGTTGTTACAAATTTAAGAGTACACTAGTGCACGAAATTTGGTTCATAGTTGCTTTTAATGTCATGGTGGACATATGGTTCACTAGAAATAAGGTTTTCTTTGATAATATAGCCCCCAGTGTGGTAAGTGATAAGAAGAGAATCAATAGAATGGTCAAAGATTGTGAAGTAAGACTTAGGGGTTATACAGATAATTCAGCTTATGATATACATATTTTACAATCATTTGACATTGGTTACAGAAAAATGAAGATTACCGAAATTATTGAATATTTTTTCACCTTGCCTGATGAGAACACCATCTTACTCTGCTGTGATGGGGCTTCAAGAGGTAATCTGGTACATATGGATATGGTTTTATCATTAGAGATCATTCTAGCCAATTTATTGCAGCTGAAAGTAGGGGTCTTTGAGTAACTACAAACTTTATTCTTTGAAGTTATGGGAACCTTTTGTGCACTGGTATGGGCTGTGAATCATAATAAACTCCAATTAATTGTCAATACTGATTCAAATGCGGCTATGACTGTCTTCTCCAAAAACAGATTACCTTGGTTTGTTTGGGCTAGGTGGAAGCTGGTATGCAAAGCACTAAGAAGAATTCACTTTAATCATGTTTATAGGGAAGTAAATTTCTCTGCAGATTTTTTTGCAAAGAAAGGTTGTCATCTGCCAAGAGGTCAAGTGCTAAAATTCTCCACAAAACCACCTAATATGCAGAGAATGGAACTTCCTGATACTTCATACTATCGCTTTACTTTATCTGATATATCATTCCTTTTAAGGCTAAGAACATGTTGTCCATTTTTGCCTCTTTTTGGTTTTTTCCTTTATGTATGAGGGTTTACTAAATCCTCTTTTTGTAACCTTTTCTTTGATTAATATTAAAGACTCAAATACAAATCAGAATTAACTCTATTTCTCTTATCACTCTAATTATTTCAGAAAATAACTTAGACCTTTCCCGTTAGACAAGACAATCACTAGGTTAGATAACTAGTTTTTCTTGTCCATGCATTCAATTAGACTTGAATAACCGAATCCTCCAATTGATAAGTCTAACTAAGATCAAGATTAACTCAGTTTCTCTTATGCGAAACCAAATGGACTAAACAAGTGACCCCGTATTTTTGTTAAGCCAAAAACAATAGATACAAACCAATAAATTGACTTGCCATTATTTTTCTTAACCGGAAGCAATTGAAACAAATAAAACCATTGTAGCACCGCAATTGCACCGAATTTCGTTAAGCAAAAACACTTGATACCAAACAATATAGCAGATACCAAATCATAAGTCAAATAGATTGACACAGTTTTTATTAACCGAAAAAAATTGAATCATATAAACCAATCCATACACGATAATGGAACATATCAATTGTACCATAATTTTGTTAAGCAAAAGCAAAATATATGCAATATAATCAGGCTTTTCTTAAAAAGGAAAAATGATTAACAAACAAATAAAACTTGTTACCTCAATTTCCGCAAACACTTCTCACCATAAAGATATATCATTAAGCACCAAGTTCAAATAAGAACTATCCCCCTGTGTGTTTTCATCCTCTCGCGATAACAAAAGAACAACAACAAAAAGCAACCTTTACCAGAGAAAGGTTGAATCGGTTTTAACTAATGCGTGCCAATAGCAAAAGTTGAAACCCGAAACACATATGTTATGCTAAACACAACTTATGGAAACATAAATTGATTATCAACATATTGTGACTTTCCACATATGAGTTTCAATCGGAACACCTTATACATATGTTATGCTAAACACAACTTATGTAAACATAAATTGATTATCAACATATTTTGACTTTCCACATATGAGTTTCAATCGGAACACCTTATGATCCTTTGATAAAGCCTACCAACATGTTGATCTCGCTAAATCAAAAAGCCACACAAATCACAAGCAATTTGAGATAGAATAATTTTTAGATTAATAAAACCGAAACAAAACATCTCATAACCGAAAGCAAATATATTGACACAGAAAATGCAATCGGAAACTATCAAATAATAATTTTTTATTCATTCATAATACATATTGATAGTTTTATTCAAATAGACTTTATACAATTCATGAAATAAATCAAAAACTGATTAGTCTACTTTTCTTAAATAAGAACTTAACCTTATTCAATTTTTTTTCCTTAAGTTCGGATATTTCTTCAAGTTTTTCTTCAAACATTGTCAGATTAGTACTGTGAACGGTAATCATCTGTAAATCATGAAGATCGTTATATGTTGCGCAATTCACAGCATGGAAAACAATATCATCATGAGTTTTTTGAGGAAATAGCTTTTAAGAGTTCTTTTCTTCCGATAAGTTCAAGAACTCCCTCAAAGAGACTGGTTGCTCTGACTTTATAAGGCGATGGTATGATCTCAAAGGGACAGAGTTTAGAGCACAAAATAATTTTTCCCTTCTTAGAGATGTCGAGAATATGTTCTACTTGCTCAATACAGTATTCTCCAACAAACTCACTGTGAACCTTCTCATTCTTTGTAAAAAGAATTATATGAAGTTTTCTGATTAAGAGATCTTGAAATTTGCAAGAGTATATCACTTTTGATATTATTTTTCTTAAGTATTATGCATAGTCTTCCATGAGAGCCATGGAAGATAGTTAGATTTCGAACACTCATCAGATTCTTATAAGATTTTGACCTCCTATGAAAGGTAACTATTTAGTCAAAAACAGGAATACTGTAGAATTTCGGAAAATCTTACAGAAGGAAACAATTCGGATTACCCAAGTTCATACATCTACTTTCTTAAACCAATGTAAAAATACATAGTTTTCTAGGATGAAATCACACCTATATACCACACATAATTAAATAACTATATACATAGATTATGTTGATGTCGGATTTACGAAGTTCAAAAGATACGCGTGATACTTCGTAATTCAATATAATTCCTTGATACCTTGATCATAATGCTATGGACAAGTCTAATCACTAGAGTGTCATAAATATAGCTTCGCATGTTATGTTTTCAATATAAAGTGATTTGAAAGATACGTGACGAATGGAAAAAAGTCAAGTCAGTATTACTAACCTCAAGTGGAAGGATGATGTATTCGTTGTATTCGTTACTTCTTCAAATTCTTCAGGTCTTCAGAGTAATACTTGTAAGTCTCAATATTCCTAGAATTTCTAGTCTAACCTAAACGAAGTTGACTCTAGTAATTAATCAAGCGACTCTAGATGAGTTTTGATACTAAAATATGACAACCGAACTTAACATACCAACGCTTGGTGGGTTCAACCGAGCTATGCTCTAACGATCTCCATTTTTGTCAATTTTAGTGACAAAACTCTATTACATATAGAGATAAACGAATTACAAAAATAACCCATTCTTCGTACGCTTGATTCCAAGTTTTAACAGCACAATATCCTGCACATATTCAAAAAATAAATGCCGTTGTTGACATTTGAGTAGCAAAAGCTTTACTCCACCTAAAGGAAATCTAAGTAAATATTCAATACGAACATCTTTGTTATTCCCCTTTTGTAGTATGAAAAACTACACATCAAGATGATATGTTTCTCCCACTTAGTGATCTATGCTTTACTCTTTCGTTAGATATAATGTTTAAGCACATATATCCTTTCTTAGTTATCATAAATCACTTGTTTACTCCATATATTTCTCCCCCTTTTTGTCACAAAAATGACAAAGAAACGAATAAACAAAAGAGCAAACCGAAAGGATCTTACAAATCCATAAGACTTGTACCCTATGAGAGTTAAGCACGAAGGTTTCACATACCATTTTAGATAACCAATATTAAAACCGAAACTACAAAAGTAATCTTGTTTTAGTATGTTATCAAGGAAACAATTGCCCGAAGCAATTTTCCCTTTGTCCGATAAATAAACTAAGATAACTTAGTTCTTAACCGAACCGATTGTGTATGTACAATCACTTATTTCGATAAGACATATATAGAGATCAGAATTAACTCAATTTATCTTATCAGGTTCTAATTATTCATAAAAATAACTTATACCTTCCTTTAGACAAGACAAAGACTAGGTAGTTAACTAGTTTTCTTGTCAAGGACTTCGATTAGACATGAATAACTGAATCCTTCATTCGATAAGCCTAAACTAAGAACGAATTTAACTTAGTATATCTTATCCGGAATCAAAGAGACTAAACAGATGATCCCGTATTTCGTTAAGCAAAAACGATCGATACCATATAATAAAGAAGATACCAAATTAAAAAGTCAATAGAATTGACACAGTTTCTCTTAACCGGAAACAATTGAACCACAATAATCAATCCATACATCATAATAAAAAATATCAATTGTACCGAAATTTTGTTAAGCAAAAGCAAAATATATGCAATAAAATCAAGCTTTTCTTAAACAGGAAAAACGATTAACTAACAAAATAAATCGTTGCCTTGGTTTCCGCAACCACTTCTCCTCAGAAAGATATACAATTTAAGCACCAGTTCTATAAGAACTCCCCCCCTGTTTGTTGTCATCCTCTCACAAGAAATAAAGAACAACAACAAGGACAAAACAACCTTTACCATAGAAAGGTTGATTTGGTTTTAACCATTGCATGCCAATAACAAAAGTTTAAACTCAAAACTCATATGCTAAACACAACTTATGTAAACATAAATTGATATCAACATCATTGTGACTTTCACCCATTAGTTTTAATAATATATCCTCATGATCCTTTGATAAAGCCTAACTAAAAAGGCTAGAATTTAATCTCGCTAATTTAAAAAGTCACACAAACCATAAGGGATAACACAATATGTGTTAGAGCATAGCTCGGTTGAACTCACCAAGCGTTGGTATGTCAAGTTTGGTTGTCAAATTTTAGTGTGTCAAAACTCATCTAAAGTCGCTTGATTATATACTAGAGTCAACTTCGTTTAGGTTAGACTAGAAAGTCTAAGAATGTTGAGACATACAAGTATTACTCCGAATACCTGAAGAATGTGAAGAAGAAGCGAACTACAACGACAACATCATCCTTCCTCTTGAAAACATATCTTTCAAGTCGTGCTATATTGAAAACATAATTGCGAAGCTGTACATACTGTACATATTGTATAATACTCTAGTGATGTGACATATGTGTATGATCATAGTATTAGGGAATTAGACTATGAAGTATAACGCTTATCTTTTGAACTTCGTAGATATGACATCGACATAATCTTGCATATACTGTTATGATTATGTGAATAGGTTATGGTGAAAATTTCATCCTAGGAAACAATTTTTTACATTTGTTTAAAGGAAGTACATTCATGAACTTGTTTTATGAATCGAAATGGAAAGCGTTAGGCTTTTTGGTACGGCTATTCATTGCAAATCTTTGGATTACCAATATGTGAGAGATGGTAGAACCGATCGTAACTTTGTTATGTATCTTGGTATAACTAATCACAATGCATGACTTATGATTTGGCATGACTAGTTTTTATTAATTGGTGTAAACGATCCTAAGTAATCACCATGACATGGTATGATCGATATTTGTAATTGGTGTGACCGATCCTAGTAATTGGTGTGACCGATCACAGGGTGTTGTGTAATCGATACTTGTAATTGGTAACCGGTCCTGGTAGTTGGTGTAACCGATCCTGGTAATTGGTGTAACCGATCCTGGTAACTGGTGTGACCGATCACAAGCAATACCATGAGAATATGGTAACCGGTCCTGGTAATTGATGTAACCGATCCCGGTAACTGATGCAACCGGTCTTGGTAACTTGTGTGACCGATCACAAGTATTTACTTATTGAGGTATAACCGATCCTAGTGATTGGTAGAACCGATTGAACCCATGTATGTGATTTGATATTTGATCAATCACATAGTAATCTTGGAATACAAGTGAACCAATTCTAAACTTGTTTGGAAGTGTGGTATAACTGATTCCAAGAATGTAAATCCATATAAATATGAATGTAGGAAATACCATATGGTCCTAGAAATAATATATTAGAGATTCTAGTCCAATTGACCTAGTCAATTGTCTGTTTGGTCCTATTTGGTAATATAAATTATCATTTGGTCCTAAAAATTATAGCTTGGTCCTAGGGTGATGTCATGGATGATGTAAATGTCATCTTGTAGTGGCAAAAATACCCTTATATTATTGTTTGGTCCTAGAAAATAATGGTTTGGTCCTAAGGTGATGTCACAGTCCTTTGTTTTTTTTCTCTCACTTAATAAAAATAAATAAATAAAACTTAAAACTTAAATATCTTTTGAACCATATGTCTAAAAATGATAAATTTTATATATTCGGAAAGCCCTCGACGATAGCTTTCCAACGAGTACCATTGTCGCTATGTTTCGGAGCTTTTATTTTTTTGCCTTATTTTTTTAGCTATAAAATGAACTATTATACGAGTTCATTCTACAAAATGAACTACATTGATGAACTATTATATTCTGGAATGAAGTCCATATAAAAACCTAAAAAAAAACAGAGACTTCATTCCGAGAAATGAAGTCCATATAAAAACATATACAAAAAACATATACTTCATTTACGGAATGAAGTCCATATAAAAACATGAAAAAAGTCCATATACTTCATTCCAAAAATGAAGTCCATATAAAACATTCATTCGAAAATACAAACAAACGACTTCATTTACGGAATGAAGTCCATATAAAAACATGAAAAAAACGATTCCAAAAATGACTTCATTCCCGAAATGAAAGTCCATATAAAACACACTTCATTCAGAAAGAAGTCCATATAAGACTTCATTTCATTTACGAATGAAGTCCATATAAAAACATGAAAAAAACAGACTTCATTCCAGAAATGAAGTCCATATAAAAAGCATAAAAAACAGACTTCATTTCTGGAATGAAGTCCATATAAAACATATACAAACAGACTTCATTTCTGGAATGAAGTCCATATAAAAACATGAAAAAAACAGACTTCATTCCGGAAATGAAGTCCATATAAAAAGCCTAAAAAATATAAGACTTCATTTCTGGAATGAAGTCCATATAAAAACATCAATATCTTCATCTTCAAATGAAGTCTGTTTTTTTCATTCTCGGAATGAACTACTATTATATTGAAAAAAATTAAAAGCTCAAACATAGCGACAATGGTACTCGTTGGAAAGCTATCGTCGAGGGCTTTAGAATATATAAAATTTATTAATTTTTGACATATATTTTGAGAGATATTTAATTTTTAAACTTTTAAATATTAAGGTAAGAATGAGAGAGAAATTAGTAGAGAAAATAAACAAGAGAGAAACCATTCACGTGAGAGGAAAAAATAAGAGAGGGAAGGGATACTTTAGATATTTTAATAATTATGGACCAAATGGAAAAGGTGATTTGTGAAAGGACCAAATAGACATGGGACCACCTTGAAAAGGACCAAACCATATTTTTCCCAATATGAATAAGGATTTACAGTGAAAATATGTCAACATACTTTGAACACGTACATTAACTCTTATCATTTATTGTTAAAAGATATTCCTTAGTACTCAAGGAGATCCTGTGCCGAAATAAATTGAGAATCTTTTAATTAGGGTTTTTGAGTCCAAATTTGTGCACCCCCACAAAACCGGGGTGCACATTCCGGCTTCTCTCATTCGTGGAGAAAACCACCAAAACCCCCAAAACCACCTTACCTTTTTCCTTTTCCTTTTTATTTTATATTTCTCTCCTAAAATTTAATTCAATTCTGCTGCATATATAAGCATCATCGATAAATTGATTCACCTAGCAACAGAGATGGTTCAATGGGTAACAAGTTGATCTTTAGTAGCATGATCTTTACCATAAAAATCACGAACACCATCAAAAGCTTTGGAAGATGACTTGATTAATAGTATAAGTATACAATATTCAATTGAAAACCTAAACTCTTAAAACAGCAAGAAAGGCATATTGATTCATGGGATTTATTTTATTTTTTCTTTGTGCTGTTGTTAGTGTTGGGAGATGAAGGTTGCCAATTCGCTGGGCTTAAGATTGCAAAATATTGCATATGAGATTCGGTTTCTTCCTAGCAATTTTAATATTCATACTGAAACAAACATTGCAACGTCATCGACCGAACGACTTATTATTACTTGAATTCTTGTTTTCCTCCATAGAAGAAGACTCCACAACAGAGACAGGAAAAAATAAGAGAGAGATCCATCAGAAAAGGAGGAGAAGAAAAATAAAAAACAGATCCTCCTTTTTCTATAATCATCTGCAAGATTTCAGTCGACACATTCTAAAACAAATGACCAACCTAATGTCACAACCTTAATCAGAATAGAGAGCTAAGGATCCTGATCGATTTCAGATTTTGATCAAAATCATAATCTATCATGATTCAGTAACTATGTAAAGGAAACATAAATTACCCAAAACTTAACACCATGGGAATATCGTTGCATATTTAAATTGAGCTTTTGGTGAGACAATCCAAACATGATTCAGTTTGTTTTATGATTCGTAAAAATAAAAAAATAGAAAAGTAAGAAAAGACAAAAAAAGGAAGGTGGTTTTGGAGGTTTTCTCCACCAATAAGAGAAGCCGGAATGTGCACCCCGGTTTTATATGCTTTAATTACCATCAATTAAATGCATATCTTTAGAGAATAAAAATTAGTAATGGTGAAAGTATTTTTCTCACTTTAATTAAATGCTGATCTTTACCATAAAATTAGTAATGGTGAAAGTAATGGTGAAAGTATCTTTAAAAAATTAAATGCTTTAATTTGTTGTTGCAGATATTTTACTCGCTTCGATTACAGGAGTTGTCAATCTTTGGTTGGCTGGAAAATTCCACGTGGAGCTGGGAGAGTTCATAGCCGAGTGCACCCTTAACTCCGTTACTCAAGCCTGGAGGGGTCTACGGCCTATTGCGGTTGGCACGGTTTGGTGTAGATTGGTTTCTAAAGTGGTCTTTTACATTGGGAAGGATATGACTTCTTATCTTGGAGATTACCAATTCGGGGTTGGTGTTTCTGCTGGAGGGGAAAGTATTTTACATGCTGTAAATGGTCTCCTTGAGTTGAAAGGTCACTCGGACAAGATGTCAATGTTACTTATTGACTTCTCTAACGCTTTCAACATGGTGAGCAGATCTCAGCTCATCAAGGAGGTTCGTCTCCATTGTCCAGGTATTTCTCGATGGGTAGAATTTTGTTATATGCGACCTGCTAAACTTTATTATGATCAATATATTTTGTCGTCTGCCCTTGGAGTCCAACAGGGTGACCCTCTCGGTCCCTTGTTGTTTGCTTTGACTCTTCACCCTCTAGTGAAGACTATTGCTTCCAGTTGTAAACTCGATCTACACGCCTGGTACCTTGATCATGGTACAATTATTGGTGATACTCTTGAGGTGTCTAAGGCCTTGCGTATTATTGAAACATTGCGAAGGGCCGATTTTGCTCAATTAATCCCTTGAAAGATAGAGGTTTACATCTCAATGTTAAGAAAATGGAAGTCTTTTTATTTTCGGCCTTCTATTGATCCCTCTCCGGTCTCCCGTCTTCTTTATATTGATGATGGTGTTTTCCGCGAGCCTTGCCTGATATTGGTAGACCGTCTAATGGTGTTAAACTTTTGGGTGGTCCTATAAGTTTGGATTTGAACTTTATTAGTAATATGATGCATCCCTTGTGAAAAATTTTCCTTTTCCTTTTCATCTTCTTCATCGTCTGCAAGTAGAGTGAACAAGACCTACCAGTTCAATCCGGAGTTTGTTAATTTTGCGATGTCGGCCATCAAAAAACTCAAGGATCCTCAAAGCGAGATGCTATTACTTTATTTTATATCAACAATACATTTATTGCCTCTGTTTCTTATTTAATTTGCAACTTCACCCCAAAAAGCCTGGTGTTTCTAGATTATATTTTGCATTGCGTACTACTAATCTATTTCTCGCACTTCTCTCCACGCTCCTCTTCAACAAGATGGAGGATAGATGTGGCCTTTAAGGTCGAGATCTTTGACGATCATTTGCTCAAGTATTTGAGACTTAGATCGTGATAATCTTCGCAATCACCCCGTTTTTTTTTTTTTTTTTTTTTTTAGCGGTGATGGCTCTATCGCTGAAAAGTTCGAGTTGAAAGAGATGCTTGGTTTTGGACCTTTTTTGATTTATCGCAGAGTCTCATTAAGTAATGACTTATCTCGCCTCTCTTATGCTTTGAGAGATTAAACTTTATCGGATGAGAATCGAACTCTTTCTCAAGAGCGTTCTGTTGAATAAGATGGCGAGCTACTTATAATGCTTGTCAAAAGTTATGTGAAGAACACAAACAAGCTAATCATACTTTGAAAAGCCATCACTTATTGGTAACGTTGAGTGTAAAAGCAAACAATGTGTCAAATTAGAAAAATCCAGACTCTACTCATGGGCAGAAAACTCCATACTTGTTTCTAATGAAAAAGAATTTGCGATCTCGATTGAAAGGCTTGAAAGATTCATTTGATGATGTCATGGACCTCTTTAATTCAACATCTTACTTCTCAAAAGGAAGGTAGTCAAATTATTTGACTATCTTAATTTATGTATTTATTCCATGGCAGCTTTATTACCACAGAAGATGCCAATAATGTTCGATAGAATTTTCTCTGATCTTGTGTATTTGTTATCACGGGACTACGGGGAGAAAGCTTCGCTCACTATCTCACCCTCAGTCGTTATTACAAAATTCGCAAAAACGGACTACTCTCAGCGTCTCTTGCTGCGTTCTCGCGGCCGATTTGATTATATGTCTTATTGTATTGATAGTAAGAATCGTCAGAAGGCATTGCTTCTAATTCTCTCCTAAAGCGGAAGTTCTTGTGAATAATATTTTGCTTGTCCAAGTCTCTTGATCCTATCCACGTCGATCCTTTGGAAGTAAGTGATGATGAAGTTCCCAATCTCCAGGATAGTGATTATGAATATGAGAAGTGGCGAAGATCTCTCTGATAAGAAGTCGTCGATGAAGATGAGTAGAAAAATTTCTGAAAGTCCGGCAATTGGCGAGAACAAAGATGAAGAAAACATTTACGAAGAAAATCCATCAGCGGCGGATGTGAAGGCGATAAAGGCGAAAAGCCTCAACCATCTCTGCGGATGAGAGTTAAATTCTCTTTGTAATTTGTTAGAATTCCTTTTTGTTTGAGTGACTTAACTCTTTTGATTGAGTAATTTCCATATTTCTTTCTTCCTCTCTTAGTTAAGATCACCTTGCGAGCATGTTCGCTCATTTGAATCTTTTATTAAGTAAATCCATCCCAATCGGGGATTTGATTTTAATTCTTCTCACTGCGACAAAGTCAAAATTTTCATGCGAGAGGCCCATTGACCTTGCCTTATCATTTTGTGGTCTTCCATTTTCTTGCTAGCCTTATGACATTTGCGTCATTTTGACACCCCCTAATGGAGCGTTCTTATCATCTCCCGGTTGCCCCTTGAAGGAGCGAAACATCGGCCATACAAGACTAGCTCCTCCCATCGGTCTTAACAACAACCGATTGTTTTCGCAGCCTCTTATCCCTTATACCTATAGGGTTTATGGTTACGAGAGACCCTAAGTGGAGTTTTCTTCGGGCGAGTGCAACATGCCAAGACTTGCCAAGAATGGCCGGGTAGGTTCATCCATCCCAGGGCACTCTGGCTCAACCGTGTACCTCGGCGCCTTGAGCATACACTGACTCCTAAGAAGAGACCCTCGGTCGCCCAGCAAGTATAACTCATATATAGTTGGGAATCCAAGGTACCTCTTAGGATAGGCTTTCGCCCAGGCCCCAAATTTCCATGACTCGGGCTTCGGGAGCGGTGTAACCTTCCCCACGAGCCATGTCGAGATACCCCCTTATATGAGCACTTTAGGTCTTATATTTGCCTCTTACGAAATCATGGTACGCTACCTTGCCTATCAAGGATGGTGGCTTTGGCATTTACACCATGGCTGACACCCGCGCCTACTGCTACCTTGCTTCTCAGAGTCAGACGGCTTCAGTGCAAAAGGTGATCCTTGGTAACTTATTCCCAACAAACAAAGGCTCTGCTTATCAGATGGCTATGCAGAATTTCTATGTCTACAAGAGATTCCATTTTGTGGCAGTGCAACCAAGTTAAGCATGCACAAGATTATTTATAGGCTATACCTATTAGTGGGCTTAATCAATGCCTCGGGCCTAGATAGTTCAGAGTTATCCTTTGTTATCACCTGGGTATTCCATTGTTTGTTGAGAATGGTTTATGCTCTAGTTGTAACAAATCTATGGATATTTATGGAGATCATGCGCTTCATTGTGCTAAGGATGTTGGGGTTAAGTTTCGACATGACTTTGTACGTGATATAGTTGTTGACATTTGTTACAAAGCCAGTGTGCTTGCGCGCAAGGAAGTTTCTCTTGGGCTCCTGTCAAATGATGACAAAGATCTACGGCCAGCAGATATCCTCGTCCTCAACTGGGAAAATGGTAAGGATGTTTGCATGGATGTTACAGGGGTATCTCCCTTCACAGGTGAAGGTATTCGCTCTTTTGTTCCTGGAAAAGCTATTTCTAATGCTGTTGCACGAAAACGCACTAAATACTTGGATAAGTGTGTTTCACTTGGATATGGTCTTGGCATTTTAGCTTTCTCTACCTTAGGGGAATTAGGCGAGGATACTTTATGTTTTTTTAAGCGTCTGAAGAACTGCTTAGTTTGTAATGATGCTAGTAGTGGTGTTGCAACCAAAAGTATGTAATATTAAATTTTAAGTTTAATTTAATTTACGAATTGGAGATTTTCTATTGAGAGATTTTGGAAATTTTGGACAAGCATTTATTGGAATTAAGAAAACCGAATTTTGCTATTTATTGCATATCTTGAGAATATTTTCGTTTTGGAAATTACTTGGTGTCCAAACATCCTTGTTCTATAAATACCTAAGTTTGCATCTCTATCGAACTATCCTAAGAGCCAAGCAAACTTCATTCTTGGTGTTTCTGGTGAAGCCATCTATTCAGAGAGGAAAGTATCATAATTAAGTGAAATCTCTTACAACCGCTCTTTTAAAGACTTATGTGGGATGAATAAGCTCTACGAGTACCGTTGGTGGGAAACTAGATAATTGCAGTGTTATTAGTTTTCGATTGATTTGATTGACTAACGGTTGTTGAAACTTTAATCGCACCTAGTTTGTTTATTCTTGAGAATCTTCTCTTCTGATATAAGATTCACTCAAGCTAGATCGAAGTATCGACGAGATCTTTAGAACTGTTTGTAGATCTAAAGACATCTTGTGATAATCCATTGTTAACAGACTTCGTTCTATGTGTGATTGATCACAAGAGATTCAAGTGGTGTTGTGTAGGTTTTTATTGAAGATTAAAGAAGATTTCTTATTTAGTTCTCATATCTTTGTGTGTGCACAAACCTTGATCGACTGGGATCCAACTAGAATCGTATTTATTCGATTCATTAGTTGCGTGAGATCGTCATTCTTAATATATCTCTTTGAGATTTATTTTGATTGATTGCAAATCTAAACTTGAGTAATTTGGTAGTTATTGGATAGATTGATCTAACCAGGCAAAGGACTTTATTAGATTAAACGGAAAAGCCTTGCATATGAATTGAGATATCTTTTTCTTGAAGAATCGAAAGAGTTGTTACCAAACAGATTTGTTGTTCCTTTACTGTTTGGAATATGATCCAAGGGAATTGCTCCAGTGCGTGCACTCATTGAAGTTGGAAGCGCAGGGATACTGAGGAAACTAAGTGAACTAGGGGTAGTTGCTTGGTCTCAACTAATCGAAGTTGGTGTAGATTTTGTATAGCGGCTTAATTCTGAGAGTATTCAATTCTGGACTAGGTCCCGGGGTTTTTATGCACTTGCAGTTTTCCTCGTTAACAAAATCTTGCTGTGTCTTTTACTTTTCTATTACCGTAATTATAATTATTATTATAATTAAAAGTAAAATACACAAACGTTAACTCCGATATACTTGGTAGTGATCCTATAAAGTTTGGTTAAGTCTGAACCTATTATCAAGTATCAAACTTTGGTAGTCGTATTGTCCCGATCTCGTATCCATAGACAATCACACAAAGTGTGAATACCGATTTGTTGCATTGTCTCGACTCTGTCCATAGACGATCACTTTCGGTAAGAGGACTTATAGGTTGAAAACAAAAAGATTGTGGTATATTTTGGGTACCCTCATCTTTTCAATTGGTATCAGAGCAGGCAAACACGATAAGATCTAACAATCTGTGTTTGGTGCGATCCAACCTATAAGAATTGAATATATGTCTGATTCAGTTAACGTTATGCAAGAGTATGAATACTCAAAAGTTGAGGATGTTACTCCTTTGTCAACTCATGATCCAGGAGGTACAAAAATTAAGAGCATATCTAAGTCTATCTCTGATAGAAAAGAAGATGCTGAAACAGAGTTGGAAAAACTCCTAAAGCTTATAAGATCTCTGTCTACAAGGATGTTAATATTAAAGACAGAGTCAAATCTTCTTAAGCAAGAGATCAGGGAAAAAGACATTCAACTGAATATTCTAGCCAAAAAGAATATGGATCTCACTGTCAAAGTAGAAGCTCTTGGAAAATATCTTACTCAATAACAAGAGATTCATCCAATGACTCTGACTAATGATTCTGTTATAATTTCTTCTGATGAGGAAAACAAAAGTCCTTGCTCTACTTTTACAGATCGTGATAACAAGACTTGTTTGATCACATCTGAAACAGATCATGATGATGGGAATTTGCCTAACTACATCAAGTCAGAAGAGAATGAAGAACCATCTTCTACAACTACTGATGATCAAATGAAATCTTGTCCAAAGTAAACTTTGAACCGATTCCGTGAAAAAGATCTTAAGGAATACAACTTTCAGTCACTTGACAGGAAACTTATACTTCTTCAAAATACCATGGTAAAAGCATTAAAAGAAGTTTCTTGTCTTAAAAAACTGAAAGATCATTCCTCAGTAGAAAGACAGAATATACCCCAAACTGATAAAATCAACTCAAAAAAATCAGAAGAAAAAGTTGATAATCACTTCTGGAAAAAGGTTCCTCCTCACTCATGTTGAAACATTCCTTGTTTACATGAAGAACACTTTCAGAAGAAAGGGAAGGAAATAGTTTCTGCCAAAAGAAACAATCAGGGAAGATTTCCAATAATTGTTTCAGACAATCAAACTGATGTGCATAATAAGGAAATCCTTAGAATGAGAAAATCTTATGAAAATTTCATTGACAGAATTAAGAGAGATTTATACTTTTCTGAAAATTCTCACATCAGTACGTTTTCCCCTTATGATCAAACCTTTAGATCAAGGAAGGATCATCTTCTTGGGAGAAAATACCTTGGGCGGAAACTTCCAAAGAGAAACATGAACTATGTTTCTGATACTCGTTGTAAGCTCAATAAAGCTTACTCCGATACAACCTAGTTGTATGGAGAATGTGTATCCTCATCGAAATTCGTGCTCACATTTTTGGGATGAGGAAGCACATAAAACGAGAGCACATGTTATTGTGTTTTTTATCAGAAAAAATTGTGACAATTCTTGGATAAGTTGCAAATCCATCTTGTCTTAAAAATTATTGTTCATGTTTATCATGATCTTCCATAATTAGGTTTTATTTGAAATTTTTGAATTTTAATAAACCTTCCAGCTTGAGAAGTTCGGACACAAGAAACAAAATATATTCTTAATATATTTTCGGAAATTCCATTGTATTTTCTCTTCTTAAGAGAAACTTTCTCTTGCTTGTATTGAAAAACCCCGATTGATTCTTATTTAAATCCTTGAGCATGCCTCCAATAACTCGCAGTATTATAAAGGTAAATAAGGAGGAAGCTCAAATAGTTAGGGATTGTCAAGGAATCAATACAGAAAGGAAGAAGAAGATCATATCAAAAATCATGTCTGATTATGAATCTGATAGTTCTACTGGCTTCCAAGATGAGTCATGTCTGTTGGCTTAAAACCTTCAAGATCCAACAAAAACCAAGTGGATTCCTTCTGATAGTATGGTAGACTATATCCATGGTTTTGAAGAACTAAGAACCAATCTTATATTAACGTTTCGAAATCAAGATTGGCTCAAGCAAAGGATTGAGGAAACAAAAGCTGATCTTGCAGACATGAAGGTTCAAGTTGAAAAGCTTGAAAAACAAAAAGTGGTTGCTGAAAAGTCTCTCGAGACATGCTTCAAGAGTTTGAACACTGAAGAAACCTCGGTGAGCAATCAGAGCACCACTAGGGATTAAGTTATATCCTGTAATACTTAATCCAGAAAAAATAGACATCAATCTTTTGATTTGCATCAATTATTGTATAAGGTCTATTTTTGAATAAAACTATCATTATTTATGAATAAATTATTTCTTTATAATTTTTCTTGTGATAGTTACCGATTACATAGTCTGTGAGTGAATGTTTATATTTTTGTTATGTGTATTTGGTTTATGGGATGTCTGTTTTAGGTTTTCATTAATCTTAATATTCGATCTCATATGATGTAACCCTTATGGTTTGTGCGGCTTTTTGATTTAGCGAGATTAAGTTCTATCCCATTTTGGTATGCTTTATCAAAGGATCATAAGGTGTTCCGATTGAAACTCGTATGTGAAAGTCACAATATGTTGAATCAATTTATGTTTACATGAGTTGTGTTTAGCATAACATATGTGTTTCGGGTTTTCAACTTTTGCTATTGGCACGCATTAGTTAAAACTGATTCAAACTTTCTCTAGTAAAGGTTGATTTTGTTGTTGTTCTTTTGTCTTGCGAGAGGATGACAACATACTGGGGGAGAGTTCTTACTTGAACTTGCGCTTAATGATATATCTTTCTGGGGAGAAGAGGCTGCGGAATCTGAGGTAACGAATTTGTTAGTTAATCGTTTTCCTGTTTAAGAAAAGCCTGTTTATATTGCATATATTTTTCTTTTGCTTAACAAAATTTCGGTACAATTGATATGTTCCATTATTGTGTATGGATGTGTGTGTGTATGATTCAATTGTTTCCGGTTAATAAAAATTATGTCAATTTATTTGGCTTATTGTTTGGTATCTTCTTTATTGTTGGGTATCAAGTGTTTTGCTTAACGAAATTCGGTGCAATTGCGGTGCTATAATGTCTATGTTTGTTTCAATTGCTTCCGGCTAAGAAAATAATTGTGCAAGTCAATTTATTTTGTTTTGTATGTATTGTTTATGGATAACGAAATACAGGATCATTTGATTAGTCCAAATCGATTCCGGATAAGAGAAACTAAGTTAATTCTGATCTTAATTAGACTTATCAAATTGGAGGATTCAGTTATTCAAGTCTAACCGAATGCCTTGAAAAGAAAAACTAGTTAACTAACCTAGTGTTTGTCTTGTCTAAAGAGAAAGGTCTAAGTTATTTTCTGAATAATTAGAGCCTCATGAGAGAAATAAAGTTAATTCTGATCTTTATTTTGGTCTTATCGAAATAAGCGATTGTATGTTTGCAATCATTTTAACAAGGGAATTAAGTTTCTTAGTCGATTTGTTAAACTATTAGGGAAAATTGCTTCGGGCAATTGTAATCTTGATAACATATTAAAACTAAATTACTTGTCGTTTCAGTTTTAATATTGGTTATCTAAAGTGGTATGTGAAACCTTCGTGCTTAACTCTTATAGGCTATTTACAAGTCTTTTAGATTTGTAAGATCCTTTTGGTTTGTCCTTTATTTGATCGAACCTTTATCATTTTGTGACAAAAAGGGGGAGAAATATATGGAGTAAACAAGTGATTTGAAATCACTAATGAAATGACAATTGTGCTTAAACGTTATATCTAACGAAAGAGTAACACATTGACTAAGGGGGAGAAACATATCATATTGTTGTGTAGTATTTCTGACTACAAAAGGGGAATAACAAAGATGTGAGCTAGGTAATAAAAAGCTCTCACCTTTAGGGGGAGTATAAGCTTTTGTTATTCAAGTGTCAATAACGAAATTTATTGACTGAATATATGCAGGTTATTGTGTTGTTGAAACTTGGAATCAAGCGTATATAAAATGAATTCTCATGTAATTTGTTTATCCATATGTAATAAGAGTTTTTTCACTAAAATTGACAAAGGGGGAGATAGTTAGAGCATAGCTCGGTTGAACTCACAAAGCGTTGGTATGTCAAGTTTTGTTGTCATATTTTAGTGTGTCAAAACTCATCTAAAGTCGCTTGATTATATACTAGAGTCAACTTCGTTTATGTTAGACTAGAAAGTCTAGGAATGTTTAGACATACAAGTATTACTCCGAAGACATGAAGAATGTGAAGAAGAAGCGAACTACAAACATCATCCTTCCTCTTAAGGTTAGTAATATTGACTTGAACTGTTTCATTCCTAACATATGTTTCAAGTCGTGCTATGTATATAATGTACATATTGTATAATACTCTAGTGATGTGACATGGTCATATTTGTATGATCATAGTATTAGGGAATTAGACTACGAAGTATAACGCTTATCTTTTGAACTTCGTAGATATGACATCGACATAATCTTGTATATACTGTTATGGTTATGTGAATGGATTATGGTGAAGATTTCATTATAGGAAACAATGTTTTACATATGTTTAAAGGAAGTACATTCATGAACTTATTTTATGAATCGAAAGGGAAATCGTTAGGCTTATTGGTACGGCTATTCATTGCAAATCTTTGGATTACCAATATGTGTGAGATGGTAGAACCGGTCGTAACTTTGCTATGTATCTTGGTATAACTAATCACAATACCTGACTTATGATTTGGTATGACTAGTTTTTATTAATTGGTGTAACCGATCCTAAGTAATCACCGTGAGATGGTATGATCGATATTTATAATTGGTGTAACCGATCCTAGTAATTGGTGTGACCAATCACAGAGTGTTGTGTAATCGATCCTTGTAATTGGTGACCGGTCCTGGTAATTGGTGTAACCGATCATGGTAACTGGTGTGACCGATCATAAGCAATACCATGAGAATATTGTAACCGGTCCTGGTAATTGATGTAACCGATCCTGGTAACTGATGTAATAGGTCCTGGTAACTTGTGTGACCGATCACAAGTATTTCCATATTGAGGTATAACCGATTGAACCCATGTATGTGATTTGATAATTGATCAATCACATAGTAACCTAGGAATACATGTGAACCAATTCTAAACTTTTTTGGAAGTGTGGTATAACCGATTCCAAGAATGTAAATCCATGTAAATATGAATAAGGAATTACAGTGAAAAGATGTCAACATACTTTGAACACGTACAGTAACTCTTATCATTTATTGTTCAAAGATATTCCTTAGTACTCAAGGAGATCCTGGGCCGAAATAAATTGAGAATCTTTTAATTTAGGTTTTTGGTTTTATATGATTTAATTACCAGCAATTAAATGCATATCTCTAGAGAATAAAAATTAGTAATGTGCATTTACTAATTGGAGATTTTCTATTGAGAGAATTCGAAAATTTTGGACAAGAATTTATTGGAATTAGGAAAACCGAATTTTTCTATTCATTGCATATCTTGAGAATATTTTCAGTTTTGGAAATTCCTTGGTGTCCAAGCATCCTTGGTCTTGTTTATGGGTGAAAACTATTCCTGCCGGATTTGGTAATTTGGGGTGTGTGGATGAGGAATGAATCTAAACCCTAAACAAATGCACTGCGCGGTGAGTGCTTGTGATTCGAGAAATCAATACTGCACAACTCGGCCTAAACCAAGAAATGGCCGTTCCAGACTTGCTTCGGGTCACAAAGTGAAGGAGATGGGGTTGATCTTAGGGAGGGAAGCGAAGAAGGTGTTGAGATTGTGAAGGTGTAGGCTTGTTTATGACTTGTAACGAAAGGTGAGCAGTCTTACGATTGATGCAAGCAAGGCTTTGAGTGTTTGAATACGTTTTGTATTAACACTTGGTTTCTGTCTTATCTTGACTTGTTCTGTTGTTTTTGGAAATAGGGAGGAGAACCTATTTATACAAGTCATTTGAGCCTTATTCACGTCTCTCGTGGGAAGTGGAGGAAGTGGAGTGATGGAGTAGTGGAGTTGTGTGTTGGTGTTAAACGACCAGTCTTGCCCACTTCTCCTGTATCTCTAACCGTCCATGACTTCTTGACACGTTCTTGTCATGGCGCGTTGCACGCTGTACGCTGTAAACCGCCAGACCAATACCCCAGTATGTATCCCCAAGTTTGTGACATGATTGATGTCTCGAGTGTGTGGATCATGGGACCCACGGAAAGTAGCATGTAATGCTAGACTAAATAAATAAATTATTTAGGAAGTCGATACTTGTGAAGTATCGTGTGTATTCTACGCAGTCTCTTGCATCGAGTATACTCAGCATGTATGAAGCATCGCTGTTTTTAAGGCTTACCGGAGTAAGTCACGAATTTAAGCGTCTTAAAATAGCATCATGTCCAGCCATCTTCGAGTGATCGTTTGGGGGCTATACAGGTAAGCCCTTACTTGGCCGATCACCTCATGTGGAAGAGTGGTGGACGGTAATCGTGATGATGCCTTGCTGGTCTCTTAATTCCTAACTGTACGCTTGACAAAGTGGTAGGTAGAGTTGGACGGACGAGATGATCTCGTGACACTCATCTGCGACCGTTGATGAAGTTTTAGGGCTTTTGAAGAGGTGCGCAGGCATCACTCTTCAGCTTGGTCGAAACCAAGCATGGGAGGTATTTTGGAAAGGACCGACCGGGCATGCGTGTAGACGGCATGCCGGTGTACACGTCCGTACCTCACTATCCCATGAAGGTGCGATCTAGGCCACTCAATTTGACCGGAAAAGAGGAGCGGTTGGGATCGATTTGCAACAGAAATTTGGTGCCGCAAAAGCCGCGCATCATGCCCACTTCGGGCGCGCGCTTCAAGACGACCAAGCCTGGTCGGTTCCGGCCGATTGATTTGGCGTGTGGGTGGTAGGCTGGTGTTCACGCCTGTACTTCATTGCCTCATAGAAACGTGATCTAAGCCGCTCAATTTGTCTGGAGAAGTTGAGTGGTCGAGATCAGTTTGTGATTTGGGAAGCGCGACCACACTAGTTTGGGCATGCGTTTTGGAGAAACCAGGCATGGTATGCCTTGGTCGGTCGGGTGAGGAGATATATAGTTCCACGGTGATCATGCTGATGCTCACTGGACCTGCTCAGTTGTCTCCTAAGCCCCTCATTCGATCAGGAGAAAACGGACGCTCGTGATCGATACAAACCCTAATTTGGGTTTTGGCCGGCCGTGCTTCCTGCATTGTTTTGCACGCACGAATTGGGACAACCAAACATGGTTGGTCCTGACCGATTGTTCATGTATGTAGGCGGGCCCACGGTGTTTGTGTTAACATGTTCCGGGCCCTTTGAATCTACATCCACACCCTCCATCTATGCCTGCGAAGATGGATGGTTAAGACTGATTTGCGACACATGTAAGGTGCCGTAACCCTAGTTTAGGGTTTCACGTCCATGTTGTTTTGGCTGGACAAACTGGTAAGCGTTGCTTCCCTCTTGGGGAGGCCGACCATGCGGGGCCCGCATTGAGTCGGTGGTGAATACTCCAATACCTGCTTAAGGGTTATGGATTCGATCTGGGCCATCCAATCATGCCGGTGAAGTTGGATGGTCATGATCGTTTCTAAGACTGATATGGTCAGTTCAGGTTCAAACATGCTCAATCGGGCTAGTATAACACACCGAGAGTTGTAGCCTGTATGGGTATTTCGTACATGTTTTATTATTAATTCTTGGAGATTCGTGTTGCTCTGCTGAGAACAACACTCAGTCGTCATGCCGCACAGGTAATGAGTACAGGAAATACAAGGCTGGTCATGCATTAATTAATAATGCTATAAATTCACAGGGTATATGGGATTGTTGCTACATGCTCCAACCTGGATGAATTTCGTGTATTTAATTCACAGAATGCTGGGATTGTTGTCACATGCTCTATTCTAGGTGAATTAGTAAGGTGAAGAAATATTCATCACTTATTAATGGCTTTATCTTTTGCAAGATGTTCGCGCATAATTTTGGCTTTTATAATTTCAGCCCTAAATGAAAATCCACCATCAAAAAGTCTATAAATACCTAAGTTTGCATCTCTAGCAACCATCCTAAGAGCCAGGCAAACTTTATTCTTGTTGTTTGTGGTGGAGCCGTCTATTCGGAGAGGAAAGTATCCTAATTAGGTGAAATCTCTTACGACCGCTCGTTTGAAGTCTTTTGTGGGATCAAGAAGCTCTACGAGTACCGTTGGTGGGAAACTAGATAATTGCATTGTTATTAGTTTTCGGTTAATTTGATTGACTTATGGTTGTTGAAACTTTGATTACACCTAGTTTGTTTATTCTTGAGAATCTTCTCTTCTGATATAAGATTCACTCAAACTAGATCGAAGTATCGACGAGATCTTTATAACTGTTTGTAGATCTAAAGACATCTTGTGATAATCCATTGTTAACAGACTCCGTTATGTGTGTGATTGATCACAAGAGATTCAAGTGGTGTTGTGCAGGTTTTTATTAAAGATTATAAAGAATATTTGAAGACGAAGAAGATTTCTTATTTAGTTCTCATATCTGTGTGTGTGCACAAACCTTGATCGGCTGGGATCCAACTAGAATCGGATTTATTCGATTGATTAGTTACGTGAGATCGGCATTCTCAATATATCTCTTTGAGATTTATTTTGATTGAGTGTGAATCTAAACTTGACTACTTTGGTGGTTATTGGATAGATTGATCTAACCAGGCAAAGGAGTTTATTAGATTAAACGGAAGAGCCTTTGCATATGACTTGAGATATCTTTATCTTGAAGAATCGAAAGAGTTGTTACCAAACATATTTGTTGTTCCTTTACTGTTTGGAATACGATCCAAAGGAATTGTTCAAGTGCGTGCACTCATTAAATTCGGAAGCGCATGGATACTGAGGAAACTAAGTGAACTAGGGGTAGTTGCTTGGTCTCAACTATACAAAGTTGGTGTAGATTTTTTTTATAGCGGCTTAATTCTGAGAGTATTCAATTCTGGACTAGGTCCCAGGGTTTTTCTGCACTTGCAGTTTTCCTCGTTAACAAA
This sequence comes from Papaver armeniacum, assembly GCA_023531295.1. Taxonomy (NCBI): domain Eukaryota; kingdom Viridiplantae; phylum Streptophyta; class Magnoliopsida; order Ranunculales; family Papaveraceae; genus Papaver; species Papaver armeniacum. Next base: position 116,809 of record JAJJWW010004025.1, on the reverse strand, counting down.
ATCTTGTTGTGTCTTTTACTTTTATATTTCCGCAATTATAATTGTTATTATAATTAAAAGTAAAATACACAACCGTTTACTCCGATATACTTGATAGTGATCCTATGGAGTTTGGTTAAGTCCGAACCTATTATCAAGTATCACACTTTGGTAGTTGTATTGTCTCGATCTCGTATCCATAGACAGTCACACAAAGTGTGAATACCGATTTGTTGAATTTTATCGACTCTGTCCATAGACGAACACTTTCGGTAAGAGGACTTATAGGTTAAAAAAAAAAAGATTGTGGTGTATTTGGGGTACCCCCGTCTTTTCAATATGAGATCGGAAATTTAGGTTTTAACATAACTGAAACTAACATCTCATAAACCGAAAGCAGTAACACAAAAATATAATCATTCATCACAAGCTTATGTAATCGGAACTATCAAAGAATGAATCAAACAATTATACAATAAAAATTTATTCATTCATAATAATTGATAGTTTATTCGAATAGACCTTACACAAATCATTTAGATAAATTAACAGTTTGATTAGTCTATTCCTATAAGAACTTAATCTTTTTTTTTTATAAGAGAAACTTAATCCTTCATATCAGCACTCGATGAAGGTTGGTTGAGCTTGTAGATTTCCTCAAGAAGATAACCTTGTTGCTTGAAAAGAATCTCTTGTAGTTGAGAAGTTTTGGTGAAGGACTCTGCAAGAGCATGCAATTTTGTCTTAGATTGAACAAAAATTGTGTCAATATCTCAATACACTGATCCTTCTTCAGTATATTTTCTCTCCATTCTTGCCAAGCCAATCTCTCTTTTTGATCATTTTTTTTTTCGGTTTCTTAGGATCAAGGGATGGTGCATACTTATTCGTAAAGAACTCTTTTAGATCAAGCACGTTTGCAAGAGAAGACATCGGGTCCCAACTCATAGTTCGCACAAAGAATGACCAGAGAATGAGGAGAATCCTTTATAAATTCCGAAAATTTCCGTAAATATCATACTACCGAAAATATAATATTCCTACAATTACTAGATTTTATTCTCATAATATGCACAGTATGTGCCTTAATTTTGCTTCCTCACGCACAGTTGGCACACAAAGGTGAGGATGCAATCTAATACTGATTAGGTGGCATTAGTATGATATTTTCTCTCATTATGGGACTTAGAATATACATAATATTCTCGATATAGTGAAGTATGATTCTTAGATATTCTCTTGTTACTTTGATACACCCAAATTTTCGGAGATTGGTTGAGACCATATTGATTACCTTGATGTTTCTTGGAATTGCACAAGGACATCTTTGCAATTCTTGGATTCAAGATAGTTGTGCACTTTGTCTTATTTTCCCTTGTACCATTAGTAGGATTTTCAACATCAGAAGATGTATCCATTTTCAAAATGGTTAAATCACTTATGGAACAAGATGGGATTAAATTAACAATTAGTGCAATATTAACTGTTCCTCTTCTTCAGAGTTGTATGAATCTGAGGTCTCAACCAGAGTTACGATTAATACCTTACTTACAGTGTATTTCCTTAGATTAGGACAACCTTTATCCAGATGAACAAAACCTTTACACTTGAAGCAATGAGGCTGATATTCATCATCTTCATCTTGATCTTTTCTATTCTTGACTGGAACACGATAATGAGGACGAGAAGTACGATGATTATCCTTTACGAATCTCTTATATCTTTTCTTTAAGAAATCCTGAAACTGTCGGGTAATCAATGATAATGTTAATTCAATATCATCGTCTGAATCTTTTGCAATCAATTCATTGGAATCATCTACCAAAATATCTTTCTCCACATGAACTTTTGGAATTTTTCAGCTTTAAAAGCAATTCCTTTAGCTTGAATAGATTTGGGTTCATTATCAAAGATCTTTAACTTTCCAACAAGTGTGCTTCGAGAGAGAGTTGAAAGATAATTTTTGTTAGAGCACTGCTCGGTTGAACCCACCAAGCGTTGGTATGTCAAGATTGGTTGTCATATTTAGTTGAGATAATTGGAGTTTAGTACTTAGGTTTTGACCAACACTAGGCTTTGGTCTAACATTTGTCCAACGGCAGGGCTTGGTACCTAGACCCAACGTTGACTCTGTTGACCTGGTTAAGTGATGACTTATGTTTATTTATTTAAAAAAAACTTTAAAAAAAAACTAATTACTTAACACTGTTAGGGTTGTCGTTAGAAACCTAATTGAAGAACATGTTCTTCCCCAGATTGAAAACCATCAAAATTTTCCTCAAATTGCATTAGAATCTTCCCAAAAAGAAAAAAAAAAAAACTTCTGTTGAATGATGTTGTTGATCAGCTATATTATATAATTTTTATCTAACAATTTCTTCATTTATTTTTCTTTGAATAAATAATTTGTTCTCTTTGATCATCAGAATCATCACCCATTTGAACCATCACACAATTTCTAATCGATTTTCATAAATGTTAGAACAAAATTTAGCAGTAAATTCTTAATCTTCAGTTTGTAATGCTTTTCTAGCACTTTCAGTACAATTACCTCTTTCAACAATTTCCACAATCATACCCATATGCCAAAACTCAGGAAATCATTATACGTACAAACTAAATTGTACAATACGAACATACCTAAAATCTCAGGGATAAAATTTACATCTGAAATAAAAATGCATGAAGCAAAATCAGAAAAAGAGAGATACCGAAATCATCGATTAAGTCCTAAAATTAGGACAAAACATACCTAATAACTAGTACTCCTAATTACCATCTCACTTCTGTCGAATAAATAAGAGAAATTCATCAAGCATATCTTCAATTTCATAAACCCAGTACTCGATTCGTCCAAGAAAAACACTTTATATTCTAATCAAAATCATAAGATGTAACTAGTTTGCACCAATTAAAAAACCCTAACTACAAATTATCCCCTTGTGATTGTTGTTGTTGTTTTAAACAAGAAACACTCTAGAGGAAGTTGTTATTGTTGTCGTTCATTTTGTAAGAAAATGAAAGAGAAAATTTGAAGAAAGAAACATTCAAGAGGAAGATGCGGTTCTTTTTTTTTTTTTTTTTTTTTTTTTTGAGCAGGTGCAGTTCTTTTCGATAATTTCATGAAGAAATGAATAGGAGGAAAAAGACACATAGAAAACAAACGTAGTTGTTATCTAGCCATTGAAATTTGATGGGTGGAATCTATTAGGACCGTCCACGTCTATACTTGGTTAGGACCCGGTCAGTCATTGTTAGTAAAGTTAGATTTGTTTCAGTAATTAATCATTTAGTGGACGGAAATAAAACAGGTCATTACTAAACCAGGTCAACTAAGGTCAACGTCTGATCCAGGTACTAAGCCCTAACGTTGGACAAATGTTATACCAAAGCCAAGTGTTGGTCACAACCTGAGTACTAAACTCCAATTATCCCTATTTAGTTCCAAAACTCGAGTCGCTTAATATGTAATGTAGGAGCAGAATATCGCAGCAAGGATATACTTGTGAAGTCCTCGCCAATGACACTTTACAAGTGTCGCAGACTGACGACGCAATAGATGGTGGTGATAGAAACATGAAGAAAGCGCGAAGATCTTGCGAAAACTAGAGTGTCTCATGAGATCTAATATTTATACTCTGCGAGATGTCGCAAGGTAAATCCGAAATTAAGGGAAATATTAGTTGTACATGAGCCGTCATCCACTATGCAAACACTATATAAAGAGGAGAGCGGGGAGAGAGAAGGGACACACATTTTAGGAGAGAGAAATGAATTTTAGAAAGAGAGACATATTTTTGGAGAGGAAAACTCATTTTGTTAGGAGAGAGAGATATTATTTTACAGGGAGAGATTTATTTTCTTTATCATCTTCTTCCCCTAAAATTAGATCTAGAGCTCTACAAAATATCCATTAATGGAGATTGTAAATGTAATACTAATGTAACCTCAACAATCATAGTGAAGAACCATGGATGTAGATCACATTGATCGAACCATGTAAAAAATCTTGTGTCTCCATTTATAATTTTAGCACTTTAATCTTTATTTTGGTTAAGAAATAAGTTTAGATCTAGAAATTATTATCAAGATATGGTGAGGGGTGTAGTGTAGGATTTCCTGCAACTACATGTAAACTACAATCAACTTCGATAGGTTAGACTAGAAATGATAGAACTATTGTGCTCCAGTTACTCACAAAGATCTGAAGATGGATTGAAGACAACAAAGACATTATCCTTCAGCTTGAGGTTAGTAACTATGACTTGACTTGTTCCATTTATCATGTGTCTTTCAAATCTTTTAGATTGAAAACAAAACTGTGAAGCATGAACATTCTAGTTAGACATAATAGTATTAAGGAATACAATACGAGGTTTATTGCTTAACCATTAAACTTTGTAGATAAGACATCGACATAATCGTTTAAATGCTATTGTGATTATGTATGGGTATGAGGTGAGGATTTCATCCTAGGAAACAATGTTTTACATGTGTGTAGTTGCAGGATTTCCCACACTACACCCCTCACTCAAATCTGTTTAATCAATCCATTTGAAGATGAACAATGATGTGCTTTATTAATTGTTTTCTTGAAAGATTTACAAAGAAATGTAGAACAAAGCTAAAGAAATTACAATCACTCTTTATTTTCTCTCTCTAATGACTTGTTTCACAATTCAAAAGACCTCCCTACAACAGACTTACTCGACCCTTTATATAGGGTATTACATAGTGGATGACAAATATATCTGTCCCTTATTTTCTAAGCGTCTCGCGAATGCTCGCGAATGTACAACCTGTTTGCCTTCGCGACACTCTTAAATCTCGCCAAGTCTTCACACTTTCCTCATGTTCTAACCGTCGTCATCTATTACGTCATTTATTTACCTCCATGCGACTCCTTCGCGATGCGCTTGTTTATTAATCTCGCGAAGTATTAGTGTTGCGATATTCTCGGTCCTACATCTTGCCTCTTTTTCCTTGAATATCGCTTGGAGAGCGATTTTTAAGGAAAAATTTGTTATTGTGGTGATCTTTGACATTTGTTGATGAAGGAACGAGCGAAAGAATATTGGACTTGAAAAGTACGTACTTGCCTCTATTCTTTTGCGAAGTTTCAAGCTTTGCGAAGTGAACAAGAAGTAATATATCTTCAATTTCCCACGAAATTTGATTCCTTGAATCTTGGGATGACCGTTTACACGTGTCTAAAATTACTCTTTCTACCTAGATATTTAATGTTATCCGGTCACCCTTTTTTCTTCTATTTAAAGGAAAACCGCCCGTGAAAACCATTCCTTCTCTTCTTCTATATCTTCTTCATCGTCTCGCAACTATTTCCCGCTATTCATCTTCATCCTCTTCTTTCTATTATCTTTCTCATTATCGTTTTCATGGCATCCGGTTCGTTATTTTCATTGATTTTGATTATTCTCTTGATTGATCTTCCTTATTGAAATTACTTCATCTTGATTTTGTTCTTCTTTTGATATTTCTTTCGCCATTTTTGTTTCAAAGAAGAACAAACCCAGCTCTAAATATACCGTGGTGAACCCTAACATCCCCACCGGTTCGCAACCAAAATCTTCTTCGCAATGTAAGTCTCTCGGCTTCCAAAAAAACCTCGCGAGTAGTAAGGTATTTTTAGAAATATTTACTCCTTTAATAGCAATTTTATTGCCTCTGTTTCTTAATTGATTTATTATTTGCAGGATGATAGATCTCCCAAAAGGTCTCGCCATAATATATTTGATGCCTCTGCTGCTGCTCCAACTGTTCCTTTTTCGGGATTCAAGCATTCTTTTTTCCCTACGATGTCTTCGCAAGGCAAATCTCCTATTGCAGCAACTTCTTCGCAAGATAATCCCATTCCTTCTTCTCAAGATAATATACCATTCCCTACAGTGTCATCGCAGGATAAACCAATCCCTGAATTTTCTGCGAATGAAATTCTTCAGAACATGCCCATTCCTACTTTTACTTTTACCTCGCCTCCACCTATTGATCAGGTCTCTCCAATTGGCGGTCTTATAACTATGGGTGACTCAACTTTTCCTTCTTCCTCTACTATTTCTTCTCCCTCAAAATCTATCTCTCTTAGCAAAGAAAATTTAGAAGGGATGGATATAGCTTTTAAAATTTTATCAGATACTATGAATGATGTTAAAAAGGCTTCCACTGATCCCACCAAATCTAGCGTTTTCGAGTCTTTGGGTAAATTCTTTGGTTCCGATACGATATCGCGAGCATCCTTGGAACAAGAAATTAAGACTTTGAAGAATAATCTTCATAATACTTTGTTGGATCGCGATAACCTTCGCAGGAAAAATGAAGAATTAAAAGGTATCTCTCCTTTTCCCCCTTTTTTTTTTTTTTTTTTTTAAAAAAAAAAAAACTTGGTTCGCCTCTCAAGTTTTGCACCAGAAACGTAAGATGGAGATATATCAACTGGAATCTATTGTGGAAGAGACTCGAACGGAAAGAGACGCTGGATGGAACAAAGATAATCGTTTAGATAATCTTCATACGTTTTCTATGGACCAAATAAATAATCTTTCCCAAGAAAACATCTGCTTAGTTCAAAACCAAGAATCATTAAGTAATGAAGTGTCGCGTCTCTCATATTCTTTGAATAAATCTAATTTGGAGTTGGAAACCTTATCAGATGAAAACGGAACTTTATCTCTTGAGAGGCGAGCTTTATTGGATAAGGTGGCAATATCCTCACAACAACTTGATGCTTGTAAAAATCATTGAATGAGCAAGAACAAATCTATCTCGCCTCTTTGAAAAATAAACTTGAAGATACTACCACCGAAAGAGATAAACTTATTCGAATAGAATAAATCTAAGTGTGAAAGCCAACCAACTCAAGGATGATTATACCAAGTTAAAAGAATCCCATTCTTCCCTTGCGAATCAAAATAAGTTATTGATTTCTAACGAAAAGAGTTTGCGGTCGCGGTTAAAAGGTCTTGTTGGTGATGGTTTTGATAATGCCATGGAAAACTTGGGGAATAAATCGCTGGCCCTTACTCAATATCTTGTCTCGCGAAGGAAGGTAGTCATAAGATTTGACTTGCCTTTTCCATTATTTTTCTTTTCTAATTTTTCTTTTCCATTATATACCGTTTTTCATCTTATAATTTTAATGTCTTCCTTTACTCTTGCAGAATCTGAGAAAAATCTTCACTCTTCTCTATCTACTTTGGAAGCGGCGCATGCTAAAATTTGTAAGGAAAATGCAACGCTAGTCACTTCTCTTGCCCAATCTCGCGACCGAGCCAGAAGGAGGTTTAACTATCTTAATCATCTTAAAGATATCCAGAGTAGAAATCAACAGAAAGCACTTCTTCGCCAATTTCCTCCCAAAGCAGAAGTTCTTGTGAATAATATTTTACTTTCTAAATCCCTTGATCCTGTCTATGTTGAACCATTGGAAGTTGAAGATGATGAAGTACCCAACTCTCCCGACAAAGATTATGATTATGAAAGCCTGCGAAGACCTCGCTAATAATGAAGTTATCAATAAGGAACCTTGCGAAAGAATTTCTGAAGAAAACCCTTCAACTGGCGAGGGTGAAGCTGATAAGATTGTTGAAGAAGCTCTACCACCTCCTTCAGTTGAGCAAGTTGATATAGAGAATTAAGTTTCTTCGTAACTTTGTTGAATTTGTCTTTTTTTTTTTTTTTTTTTTTTTTTTTTTTTTTTTTTGTTTGCAAAGTACTAAGTCTGGTTTCGGATGAATTAGTTTCTATTTCTTTCTTATTATAAGAACTCATCTCGCCACCTCATTATGCAATTTCTTTATTTTCCATTAAGTCTTGTGTTGTAATCTTTCTTGCGATGAAAGATTTCAATTGCCCATATTCAAGATGTTTAAAGACCTTTCTTGAATGCTGTTATCGCGACAAGATCGCAGGACGCTTTTACATTTGCATGTAATGACCCATTGATCTTGCCTTATCATTATTTGTGTGGTCTTATTTTGCCTTCCTAAGTAAAGGTCTTATTTTGCCACCTCATTGCGACAAGTCGCAGGACGTCTTTACATTTTCATGTAATGACCCATTGATCTTGTCTTATCGTTTCTTAAGTATTTTTGCCTCTGCAGGACATTGTATTTGCGACAATATGACAGGTTTAAATGTTCTTGCGACCATAAAATCCCGCGACATTGTCGTCTTTGCGATGAAATCGCTGGACGTTCTTACACTTTCATGTAAAAACCCATTGATCTCATCTTACCTTCGCGTTAGTATTATTGCCTCTGCAGGATCATTGCACAAATATGACAAGCCTAAATTCTCTTGCGAGAATAAAGCCTCATGACATTTGCGTCTTTTGACACTTATCAGCTCCCTAATGGAGGGTGCCGCCCTTATCTTCTCCCTGGTTGCCCCTTCAAGGAGGCGTACATCGGCCATACAAGACTAGCTCCTCCCATCCGGTCTTAACAACAACCAATTTTTTCGCAGTCTCTTATCCCTTATACCTATAGGGTTTATGGTTACGAGACTACACCCTAAGTGGAGTTTTCTTCGGGCCGAGTGCAAAGATGTGCCAAGACTTGTCAAGAGTGGTAAGGAAGTTCCATGCTCCCCGCACTCTTGACTCAACCGTGTACCTCGGCGCCTTGGTCATACACTGACTACTTGGAAGAGACCCTCGGGCGTCCAACCAGTGTATAACCTTATATATATATAGTTGGAAATCCAAGGTATCTCCCCCGGATAGGCTTTCATGGGCCCCAAATCTCCATGACCCAGGTTTCAGGAGCGGTGTAGCCTTCCACCTGAGTCATGTTAAGAAATACCCCCTTATATTACGTACTTTAGGTCTTACATTTGCCTCTTGCGAAGTATCATTCGGAACTAGGGTGTACGCCATAAAGGTTTGTCCCATTCACTCACTCATTCATTTTATCAATTTATTCAATCATTTGTCTGCGAAGTTATCGCACAATCTTGCTTTATTTCTATTGATCTCGCAATCTATCTGTCGCGAAAACATTACATCACTAACTCATTCCATTCTCCCATCTTCTATGGATAATATTTCTTAAGATATAATCTATTCCACGGCCTATCTAATTTTTGCCCTACATCTTTGCCTTCGTGATCCATTAATTTATATGCCCCTCGTGCCAACTATCTCCTTGATAATATAAGGTCCATCCCATTTTCTTGCCAGCTTGCCACCATTTTCTCGCTGATATATAGGTGTTTCTCGCAGTACCAAATCACTCTCGGCTGAAATTCACGTATCTTGACACGTTTGTTGTATTCTCCGGCCAATCTTCGCTGGTAATTCTCCATATCTTTGTAGTGCTTTCTCTCTTTTTCTTCTAATTCATCTAACTTGATTAAGATGTTACCCGCACTAAGATTTTTCTCCCAAGCTTCTTTCTTTGTAGTTGGAATTTTCACTTACATTGGGAGTACAACTTCAACTCCATATGTTAAACGAGAAGGGGACATGCCCGTAGCTTCTCTTCTAGTTGTATTATAAGCCCATACTGCATTGGGTACTTGTTCGCACCATCCTTTATTGTATCCTTCCAATTTTTTCTTTAATATATCTCGCTATTGTTTTATTCGTCGCCTCTGCTGACCATTAGCTGCGGGTATAGAGGAGTTGATTTCCCACATCGTATCTGAAATGCATTAAGTAACAATTCTATATTTTGTCCTTCAAACTGCTTCCCATTGTCAGATACCAACTGTGCTGGAACTCCAAATCTGCATATAATGTTCTCAAATATAAAAGTAAAAACATCCTTATCGCGAATATGTTGTACCGCTTTCACCTCTGCCCATTTTGTGAAATAATCTGTAGCGACGATCAAATATCTTCTCTGTCCCGTTCCTGGTAAAAATGGTCCTACAATGTCTAATCCCCACTTTCCAAATGGCCAAACACTTGTTGAAGAATTTAATGGAGCTCCTGGTGCATGTATTTTCTTCCCATGCCTTTGGCAATCCTCGCAACGCCTGGATATTTGTTTCGCGTCCTCATGCATATATGGCCAATAATAACCCTGCATTTTTGCTTTATACGCTAAAGATCTTCCTCCGCTGTGATTACCAAAGATCCCCACTATGCAACATCTTCAATATGACTTCTCCTTCCTTTCTTGTTAAACATCTAAGCGAAGGTCCGTTAAAAGATCGTCGGTATAGCACTCCATCTCTTAATTCATAATTTGTTGCTAGGCTTTTAATTTGTGTGTCTCCAATCTATTTCTTGGTGTTTCTCCTGTCATCAAATATGCATGAAGCTCCATTCTCCAATCTTCTTCGCAGAGTGTTTGTGTTCCCTCTTCTACTACCATTACATCGGTTTCTTGTTCTTCTTCTTTGTCAATTGACGGCATCGAAAGTGTTTGTATTTTAATTTTTCTCGCAACCGGATCTGTCATCATACTTGATATGAAGGCAAAAGCGTCTGCGAGTCGATTATTTCTCCTTGATATATGTCTCCATTTTATTCTTGGTATCTGCGTCGACAACTCGTCAACAAGTTTCTTATACTTTTGCAAAGACAATTCGTTTATAGCGTATTCTTCTTTTATTTGGCGAATTGCCAATTGTGAATCACTAGTAATCCTTACATTCTCCAGCTTCATTTCTATTGCAAATCGCAAGGCATGTATTATAGCTTCATATTCTGTTTCATTATTTGTTGATGCAAACTCCAATCTGAAAGAAAGAGCTATTTTATTACCCTCTGGCGATATCACAACAATTCCTATTCCATTTCCTTCTCCATTTGATGACCCATCTACCAATATTTCCCATCTATTCGGCTCCGTTAACAAATCTTTTGGATCTCCATGTTCTTCCTCAACATCCATCATTTCTTCTACCGATTCATCTTCTTCCAAAGGGAATTCTGCTAAAAAGTCTGCAACAACCTGTGATTTTGGCGAAGATAGTATTTCATATTTGAGTTTGCAATGACTTATTTGAGCATTCCATCTCTCAACTCTTCCCGACCTCTTTGAATTCTTCATCACTGATTCTATTGGTACTTTTGTCACCACCTTGACAACATGCGTTTGAAAATATATACGAAGCTTAAATGTTGCATAAACTAATGCTAAGATTAGTTTTTCAATTTTTGAGTAATTCCTTTCCGCAGCGTTGAAAGTTTTGCTTGATGTAATAAATTGGTTTTTCTACTCCTGCGTCCACTCGCAGTAACACTGCACTTAATGCATGCGAAGTTGTCGCAAGATAGATCAACAATTCTTCTCCTTCTTCCGATTTTTGCAAAATTGATATGTCCATTAAATGTTCTTTTATTCCTTGCAAGGCTTTCTCGCACTCATCTGTCCATTTAAACTTCGATCCCTTTCTAAGAATGTTGAAAAAGTGTTTGCATTTGTCAGACGATCGCGAGATGAACCTCCCTAGCGAAGCTAACAACCCATTTAACTTTTGAACATCTTTTATTGTCGCCGGTGTTGGCATATCGCGAACTGCTTGTACCTTTTCTGGGTCGACTTGAATTCCTTCTTTGGATACAATGTACCCTAAAAATTTTCCAGAGGCGACCCCAAAGGTGCATTTTTCTGGGTTTACTTTGATATTAAATTGCCGCATTTGTTCAAAAATTTCTTTCAAATCCTGTACGTGGTCTTTTGCTTTCTACTTTTTATTAACATATCATCAACATATACCTCCAGTGTTTTATGTATCCATCTCGCGAACACTTTCTCCACCATCCTTTGGTATGTGGCACCGGCATTTCGCAGACCAAATGGCATTTTTGTATAACAGTACAATCCTCTTGGAGCAAAGAAAGCAGTATGTTCTTGGTTTTCTTCGGCGAGAGGAATTTGATTGTAACCCTTGTATCCATCAAGAGAAGATATCCTTTCATTTCCTGCCGCTGCTTCAACCATTTGTGGAATATCCGTAACGGGAAACTATCTTTAGGACAAGCTTTATTTAGATCAAGAAAGTCTATACAAATTCTTATTCCTTTTTTCTTCTTTGGAACTATAACCATATTTGCTATCCATTCGGGATATTTTGCTTGTCTAATAATTCCTGCGTCTAACATTTTCTGCAATTCTTCTTCTATTTGAGGATGATATGCTGTCGCGATTTTTCTAATTCTTTGTTTAAAGGGTTTTACATTCTTGTCAATTTCCAATTTATGGCAAGCCACAGATGGATCTATACCAGGCATTTCATCCATATCCCACGCGAAAATGTCTTTATAATCTCGCAACAACTCAACAGTTCTTTTCTCTTCATCCGCTTCCATTTTAGTCCCAATTTTTAAGATTTTAGGCTCCTCCTCGGTTCCAACATTCACTTCTTTTGTTTGTTCTGCTGCGACATAGATAGACTTCTGTTCTCCCATAGGAGTTGGTCCTCTTATTTCCTTCGCGAACTCACTCCCTTCTCCCATGATTTCGCCAGGTATTCCTTTTCCTTCTTTTGCTCTTATCATGTAAATTCTAAATTCCTCTTCTTTCTTAGCTGCTTTTATCATCTTCCTGCGATCTTTTCGCTTCTTCATTTGCCCTTCATAATTTTTTACCTCAATTTGATAATATATTCTTCCTTTATCGATATCTCCTCTGATCTCACCAATTCCACTCGGCACAGGAAATTTGATGCACTGATGAAGTGTTGATGCTACTGCCTTAATCGCATGTACCCAAGGTCTCCCTAACAATATGTGGTATGGTGATTCCATATCCACTACACTTAATGTCACTTGTGTTTCAATTTCTCCAAGTAAAATTCGCAATTTCATCTCTCCTTTTGGTACTGTTATAGATTTTCCAAAACCATGAATATTATATCTTGGAGAACTCATTTCTTCATCTTTATATCCTAATTTTTTATAAGTATGGTAAAACATGATACTCACCAAACTCCCCGTATCCACCAAAGTTCTATTTATTTCCCATTCTTCTGTCACCTTTACCGATTCTTTTTTTTTTTGCTTGCATTTATCGTGATCACTAGTGGAGATGTATGATTCAAATTTTCTCTAGGAACTTCCGCGGCTGTGAATGTTATTTTCTGCTTTTCCCATTCCTTCAAAGACGATGTCTTCTCCTCATCTATAATCTTCTTTCCTTCGAAATCTCGTTTATGTATCCTTCCTCTAATATTTTCATGGAATTCATTAACCATTGCTTTTGTAATTGAATTGTATTCCATTTCTTCACTATGTTCCTTGCTTCTTAATTCTTCTATCTCATCTGATTTAACTTTTCCCTTTCTCATTTTCTTGATTTAAGCGATTTTAATTGTATGCTTTAATCTTCAATCTTGTTCGTCCCTGTTTCTAGCGCATATGTAGTTGCAGGATTTCCCACACTACACCCCTCACTCAAATCTGTTTAATCAATCCATTTGAAGATGAACAATGATGTGCTTTATTAATTGTTTTCTTGAAAGATTTACAAAGAAATGTAGAACAAAGCTAAAGAAATTACAATCACTCTTTATTTTCTCTCTCCTAATGACTTGTTTCACAATTCAAAAGACCTCCCCTACAACAGACTTACTCGACCCTTTATATAGGGTATTACATAGTGGATGACAAATATATCATCCCTTATTTTCGAAGCGTCTCGCGAATGCTCGCGAATGTACAACTGTTTGCCTTCGCGACACTCTTAAATCTCGCCAAGTCTTCACACTTTCCTCATGTTCTAACTGTCGTCATCTATTACGTCATTTATTTACCTCCATGCGACTCCTTCGCGATGCAGTTGTTTATTAATCTCGCGAAGTATTAGTGTTGCGATATTCTGGTCCTACAATGTGTTTTAAGGAAGTAAATTCATAAACTTGTTTTGTGAATCAGAAAAGGAAATCGTGATCGGTTGTCAGCCGAGCAAATATAATTTCACTTTCTCACTCTACTAAATATAAATGAAGTACGTGATAAGAAAGAGTTCGTTCCCACAGAGAGGCTTTTGTTGTTATAGAATTTCAGTTTCTTAGTAACCAAGGGGGGATTTTTGTTTTATCTAAGCAATAAAAGTAATTGAAAGCAATAAAATAATTTGAATAATCAATAGGAGAAGATATTGGTCACGGGATAGTATCATTCACAAACATGTATTTTCATCAATGATTAGAATTGATAATTTAATCTCTCATTTACTAAAAGTCCTAGGATACCTTGATCGCAAGTATATCCCGCTAATTCCCCGATTTCATCACAACCACATTAAAAGATGCATATGTGAATTCTTCCTAGAAAGCAACCTAAAGTGTAAAAGCACAATTAAGTTTAACTCCCTCAAAGCACTAAGTTCTATGGAATAAGACTAATCAAGGCAATCAAACGTGTAAAAGCACTAATTCAATTTAACCAAGGTTATGATTCATATGCAATTATAAAGATGTATCACTACAAGTAATAACCACACTATGCTACTTAGAATCAGGGTAAACAACTATTTCGTATTGAAAACCCTAATCTAGCAATAGAGATGAATGTAAATCGGATAATTCCGGACTCAACCAAGCAAACAATCAAATTATATGACAATATTAATAATGAATCATAAACAATAAAGTATTGAGACAAAACTAATTCATAGATTTAAATAACATGTTGAGAAATCAACTTTATCCCATAACCAATAATATGTGTTTAGCTACTCATAGCTATGGAGTTCATCATAAAAATATTAATTGAATAGAAGAAGATGAACAAAAGCAAACCCTAGTAGCGTCAACAAAAGCGGCTCTCTCCAAGTTCCAAGAATAATACGTGATCCAAAGTTGTAGAAAACTTTCTCCTTTTGTAGCTTTTTATCTTTCCAAAACTAGGTCTTCAAAGCCCAAAGTCCAATAACAAGATGTCCACCAAGCCCATATGTGAGGAATACCCATGTGAAAATATGTCCCAAAAATAGTCGCCGGAAAACTGGTATTATGGCCGGAAATTGGCCGGAGTAGCGATCAGAATATAGCTCAGGTGACCGGCAAAGTCCACCCGGTCACCGGTCAACGAATCAGCTCGGTCGGGTCAACTGAGTGAACTCGGTTCAAGCACCGAGTCAATGAGTCAGATGGGTGAATCAGCTGAGTGAGGTAATCAAGTCTGAGTCAGAGGCTTACTCAGCTGACTTGGTTATAGCCTTCTAGGCCATTGCACAGGCCTGAGTTGTTGCAACTATGAGTTAAATTACTCCATCTCTATCTCTGTAGATCCAGTACCAAGCTCTCTTATTCCATGACACAACTCCATCTCTGCATTCAATTCCTGCTGCTACATTTGTTCTCTATCTCATTTTTACAGTACCAATAACACCTGCAATTCCAGACTACCACTGTAATATCAGTTTCTGCAGCTCAACTTGCCAATCCTGCAATTTTGATTCACACATTCCAACAGCAGCTGCAACTCATCTCACTGCCTCCATGACCAATTTCATATAAACCACCAGTGCCTTCACTCACCATCACCAGAACTTCAATCCTGTAATTTACCAACACACGGCAAAGCATCATTTCTTCCATCTGTGGCTTACAACCACCACTCGTAGCCAACATCAGTTTCTATAGCAGAGTCATTGTTGCACTTGCAATCACCCATTAAGCACAAACCCATTTAATATCCATCAACTCAGGTCTTCTCGGTGCCATCATTCTTCCCTGTATTGCAAAGCACCCACACAGCTCATGATTTCTGCTACAGTTCAACACCACCAGTGACTCAAACCAACACCCATTTACTCAAACCTAACCATTCTGCAGCTTCCATTCAATCACTGCACAACCATTACTTGCCCTGGAACACTTCATAGTTGTACCATTCTTCGCCATCTCTGATAGGTGTTGTAAACACCTTGTTATTTATCTATTGTTTATGCTTTCTTTGCTACTTTTCTTGTAAATTATGTATCTTATGTTTGCTTTTGAGTGTTTAGGTGCAATGGAGTCATTATGAGCAAAAGAAGAAGAATTAGCCATTTGGAGAGAAAAGGAGCACAAAGGCCAGTTCACATGCGATATTTGGAGCAGACTAATATTGCGCACGAAGGAGCGAAAAATGAATTGTCAGTTGTCTGAGTCTGACAAGCCACATAGAAACCGGACAACCTTTATCCGAGTTCTGGGTGCCTTAAGTAATTTAAATCATTACTAATCCCTAAAAACAAGAGAAGTGTCTTTCTCTTCTCAATCATTTACCTATAATTCAGAGACGAGTTGAGCTATGGCGGCACCGTTTTATCAGAGAGATTGAGAGATGCAGGAGGAGATAGCTATTGTGGTGGAAGAAGTTGTAATGGGTTTGTGGCCATGACTGAGATGGAAGATGATGAAGAACCGAATCTGATGCTGTGAACCAGATGGAGAGATTCAGGGGCGAGAATTAAATAACAACGAGTTTGCTGTTGCCGATTGATGGAAGAAGAATTGCTGCTCGAGTTCAAGGAAGGAATTGATGGTGGATGCTAGTGATAACAATGGGTTCGTGGTTGTATAGAAATGATGAGTACTCGAGATTTGCTGGATTGCTGAAATTGAATCTAGGGTTTGTATGAGTTTGATTTATCAGAAATGAGAAAATCAGGTGTTGTTGCCTTGGTTCCGATTCGAACATGGAAGGAAGAAATGGGTTCGTCTTTGATTTCGAGATGGCAGCGGATGGACTCAAATTAGTGAAGATTGAAAGTGGTTTTCAAATCTCTTGATGATTATAATGAATGGGTTTTGTATGAAACTACAAGAAGGAAGCAGATTGTAGGTGGAGTCATAGTTGGATGGCTTTGGTGCTGCACCGCTAGGCGAGATGGAATCAAAGCAGTAGCAGATGGAATTGAATCACTGGGAAAGATTGCAGGATTTAGATGTGGTGGTGCTAAGGGTTTGTTGTGAATCTGCAGATAGACTTGAACTGGAGGTGAAATGATGCAGTGGAAGGAGTTACAGCAGAGACTAGAATGGGTGTTGTTAGAAGCTGGTATTACATTACAGGGGAGTGTTGGTGATTATGGTGTTATTTTTTTGATGGAGTGGAATTGTAGCTTCTGGCAGGGGCTAAGAAGGGTATATGGCCTGGTGGAGTTCTTGCTGGTGTTGCCATGAACTTGGTAGTGTTTCAGTAGCCGAAAGGAGAGAAGCAG
Source organism: Papaver armeniacum (assembly GCA_023531295.1). Classification (NCBI taxonomy): domain Eukaryota; kingdom Viridiplantae; phylum Streptophyta; class Magnoliopsida; order Ranunculales; family Papaveraceae; genus Papaver; species Papaver armeniacum. The sequence goes on along the minus strand of JAJJWW010004025.1, from coordinate 99,707 downwards.
AGAAAGAGTAACTTTTAGAAGCTGGGTGTGATGGCCTTTGTTAACTGAATTGCAGGTGATGTGAGTTATGTCAGTGATGATGAATGAATGCTTGTACTTGTGGTCCTATGTTGAATTTTCAGGTATTGTGTTAGCTTAGAAACATATGTAGATGCGATTGAGCTGGGTTGAGCTCGAACTACAACAAGGAACTGGATGGAATTGGTGCTATGGGTATTTGATAACTTAAATGAATGTTAGGCCAGGTGACTTGACTAGGGTGGTTTGATTACAGAGAATGGTGGAATAAAGAAAAGGTGTTGTTGCTTCAGGTGGCACTAAGAATAAGCTTGTTTTTGAATCCAAGATGAGACGAAGTTGATGCAAGAATCAGAGCAAGTATAGCTGAAATTGCAGATGTTGTTGTTGCTGCCTGAAGTGTTTAATTGAACCAAATGGGTGTGATGGTGTTGAATTACAGTGGCAAGAATGCAACCAAAGGGAACATGAGATGCTGCTGTCGTTGAGTTCTTAAAGATGGTGGTGCTTTCGAATAGGGCTAAGTTTCCACTGAGATTACAGGGAATGTAATGAATTGATCAGATGGGCTGGAATCAGTGTTGCTATGTTTGAGTGTTTAAAACTTGAGTTGTAGGAATGGCACTGATTACATGAGCAGCTCTGAAACTACATCTGAGCAACTGGTAATGTTGCAGTACACATAGTTGAGGAGAGGGTGGTGTTTGATTGAATGGTTTTAGCAAGAAAGAGTGGAGTTTGAAGCTGAGAAGATACAAGTATTGCAGCTGAAGTGTAGGCTGGTAAAGATGCAGGATGAACAGCCATCATGGCTGGATTGCACTGGTGAATTGCAATCATGGCGCTACACACACAGCTCTTGCATGTGCATTGGTGTGAGCCTATGCAGTTCAGCTCAGTCAGACCAGTTAGACCTGAATCCATCTGACTCGGTCCTGACTCAGTTGACCTGACCGTCCTGACTCAGTTGACCCGATCGATTTGAATCGTTGACCGGTGACCGGGTGGACTTTGCCGGTCACCTGAGATATTTTCCGTGTCGGATTCCGACCAAATTCCGGCCATAATACCAGTTTTCCGGTGACATATTTTTGGGCATATTTTCTACATGGATTTTTCTCACATATGGGCTTGGTGGACTTCTATCTATTGGACCTTTGAGACTTGACCTAATTTTGGGAAGCAAAGCTATTTAAAGGAAAGACTTCTACAACTTGAAGGACACGGATTATTCTTGGAAGCTAAGGAGAGAGCCGCTTTTGTTTACGCTACTAGGGTTTTCTTTTGTTCATCTTCTTCTTTATTCAATTCATATTTTTGATGAACTCCATAGCTATGAGTAGCTAAATTCTACATTATTGGTTAAGGATGTAGTCCTATTTCTAAAACTTGTGCTTGATTTATGTATTAGTTTTCTCTCTTGATTATCGTTCAAATCTCTACTGTTTTTAATAATCACATGATTGATGTATTGTGATAGGACTAAGATGTTTGGTTAGTTAAGTGGCCAATTAATTGAACTTGCATCCTTGTCCATAGCTATTTTAGGGTTTTTCATCGAGCGATAACCCTGAATATAAGTAGCATGATATGATTACGGTTTGTAGTGATACACTCTCGTAATCATATGTAGAGTTTGACCATTGTCCGAATTGTTATGCACAACGCATGACAATTGCATTGATTAGCCTATTTCTGAAACTTAATGCTCCTAGGAATTGAACTTAATTAGCACAAGGCGTTAGGTTATTCTTTAGGTAGAATTCACATACGCAGCTCTAATGTGTGTGTTGATGAACTTAGGAAATTAATAGATTATCTTGCTCTCTTGATTCTCTAGGCTTTTGATAATAAAAGAGATTAAATCGTAATTCTAATCATATACGCAAGCACATGTCTAAGATTGAAGATGAATTCCTTGACCAATATCTTTCTCTCATTGATTACTTTCTCCATTTTATTTTGCTTTTGATTTACTTTTATTGCTTACATAAAAATCAGAAATCCCCCCAAGTGGTTATTCTAGGAAATTGATTACATAATAACTACAATTGCCTCTCTGTGGAAACGAACTCTTTCTTATCATATACTTTAGGAAAGTGAAATTAATTTTGACGCATACGACAGCGATCAAATTTTGGCGCCTTTGCCGGGGAGGCATACGGCTAGTTATTAAGTTTTTAGTTTCTTTTTATAATTTCTGCTTTTATCTTTGCTTTTTATTTTCTTGTCTTGTTTCTCACTTGTTTGCGAGAATTGTTTTCAGGTACCTAATCCCTGGCTTCTAAAGATTGGAATTATCCAAGGTGCGGGATAGCTACTCGAAGAGGCACAATAATCCAACCAAGTAAAGATACAACGGAAGAACAAGAGTTGGAAGTAGAAGAAGAGACTTTCCAGCAAGAAGAAGCAGTTTTAGAACAAGAGGTTCCGGGTGAACAAGAACCACCTTTTGAAGAAAAAGAAGAAGCAATGGGTGATGCAAATCGTTCACTCAGGGAGTTAGCTTCTCATAGGCTTGATACACAACAGGGGTGTATTCAAACAAACTATACTTTTGAGATCAAGCCGGGGTTGCTTAGAGAATTAACAAAGTTCCATGGCATGGTGAATGAAGACCCAAACAAGCATCTTTGGACTTCCACACCATTTTCACGGCCATGCTTCCAGCGGATGTTGAGGCGGATGGTGCAATGTTAAAAGTTTTCCGTTTCTCTTTGATGGATAGTGCTAAGGATTGGTTGTACTATTTGCCTCCCGAAGTGTCACGACATGGAATGGGATCAAGAAACTCTTTTTAGAGAGATATTTTCCTGCATCAAAGGCTACTCAAATTCGAAAGGAGATTTGTGGGATGAAGCAAAATGTGGGAGAATCCTTATATGAATGTTGGGAACGATACAAGAGATTGGTGGCAAGCTGCCCTCACCACCAATTCAGTGACGCTATGATCATCCAATACTTCTATGAAGGACTCAAATCAAGTGATAGGAATCTTCTCGACGCTGCGGGTGGTGGTGCACTAGTGAACAAGACGGTGGCACAAGCTAGAGAGTTGATTGAAAACATGGCAGCAAACTCCCAACAATTCTTAAGTCGTGGTTCGGATGTGCTTCTTAGGAAAGTGAATGAAGTGAGCGAGGTCGAGGAACTCCATCAACAAATGGGTAACATGACAGCAATGATGCAACAAGTTGCAGCCGCGGTGATACCAAGTTCCTCTCAAGCTTATGAAGACGGGCAAGCTAATGCGGTCTTTCAAAATCAACAAAGGCGGTATGATCCCTACTCTAACACTTACAATCCGGGATGGAGAGATCACCCCAATTTTAGTTATACCAATAAGCAAGGAGCGGTTAAACAACCTACCTTCAACTTTCCGAGTGGATTTCAACCTCAACAACAATTCCATCCGAGACAACAATTTCAACAACAACAACAACAATCTCAAAATATGGGGTCCAATATGGAAGAGTTGCTGAAATCTTTTATGCAAAGAACGGAGAGTACGGTTAAGGATTTGGAAACTCAAGTTGGTTCTATGGCTATTGAGTTGAACCAATTGAAGGCACAAAATGGTGGGAAACTCCCTTCTCAACCTATTAACCCAAAATAGGGTGTCAATGCAATTACGTTGAGAAGTGGTACACAACTTGTGCAACCCGAAGTTACTGATTCGGGCAAAGAGGAAGCTCCAAAGGAACCTGTTTTGGAGGAGAAAAATGAGGATTCTCCCCAAACTTCTGAGGTACCTATTTCTAACTCTAAAACTCCGGTTTCTACTTATGTTCCTCCTTTACCTTTCCCTCGCAGATTTGCAAATTTCAAGAAGGCGGAATTAGAAAAGGAGATTTTAGACATTCTTAAGAAGATCCATGTGAACATACCACTCATAGATGCAATCAAGCAAGTTCCAAAGTATGCAAAGGTGTTGAAGGACTTGTGTACCAACAAACAAAGACTCAAAGGTAATGAGGTGCTTAGTGTGGGGGAGAATGCTTCGGCAATCTTACAACACAAACTCCCACTTAAGTGCAAGGATCCCGGTAGCTTTGACATTCCCGTCACAATTGGTAACACCACATTTAACAAAGCTATGTTGGATTTGAGTGCATCCGTTAATGTTATGCCTGCGTCTATGTATAATTCACTTGACTTGGGTCCTCTTAAAAAGGCTGGAATTGTGTTGCAATTAGCCGATCGTTCTAATGTCTACCCAATGGGTATTGTTGAGGATGTTCTTGTGCAGGTTAATCAACTTGTATTTCCAGCTGACTTTTGCGTGTTAGAGATGGATGAAGGTTCACCGGACTCGTCTCTTCCATTGCTACTTGGGCGTCCCTTCATGAAAACGGCGAAAACCATTATTGATGTTGACAAGGGAACGCTAACTATGGAGTTCGATGGAGAAATAATACGTTTCAACATTTTCGAGACGATGAGATATCCTAGTGATGTCCACTCTTGTTTCTCCATTGATGTTATGGACACATTGGCGCAACAAATGTTTGAGTTGAACAGTGTTGATACTTTGGAAACCGTGCTCACTACACCCATTGATAATGGTGTAGAGTGTGGTAATGAAGTCAAGGAAGCCCTTGGTGATCTTAATTCACTACAAGGATGCCCGAAAACTCATAATATCTCTTTTATTTCTTTACCATGCAATGATGAAAAGCTTGTACCTTCAATTGTTAAATCTCCAATTTTAGAATTGAAACCTCTTCCCGACCATCTAAAGTACTTGTACTTGGGTGATAATGAAGAGTTACCTGTGATTGTTTCTAATGAGCTTAGTGATTTACAGAAGCAAAAACTTCTAAGGGTGCTAAGGAAGTACAAGACGGCCATAGGATGGACAATTGCCGATATCAAGGGTATAAGCCCTGCCGTTTGTATGCACAAAATTCGTTTGGAGGATGATGCAAAGCCTACAAGGGAAGCACAACGTCGTTTGAATCCTCCCATGATGGAAGTTGTGAAAAAGGAGATACTCAATCTTTTGGAAGTGGGTGTTATCTACCCCATATCCGATAGCAAGTGTGTAAGCCCGGTACAAGTAGTACCAAAGAAATCAGGTGTGACAGTGGTGGAGAATGATAAGAACAAACTTGTCCCAACTCGTGCGCAAACCGGTTGTAGGGTTTGTATTGATTATAGGAAATTGAATGCCACCACTAGAAAAGATAATTTTCCATTGCCTTTTATTGATCAAATGCTTGAACGTTTAGCTGGACACTCTTACTATTGCTTCCTTGATGGCTATTCAGGTTACAATCAGATTGTGATAGCGCTGGAGGACCAAGACAAAACCAATTTCACTTGTCCTTTCGGTATTTTTGCTTATAGAAGGATGCCTTTTGGCTTATGCAATGCTCCAGCTACCTTTCAAAGGTGTATGGTAAGTATCTTTCCAGAATATGTTGAAAACATAATCGAAGTGTTCATGGACGATTTTAGTGTCTTTGGTGATTCATTTGACCTTTGCTTGAACAACTTGTCTCTAATCCTTGAACGATGTGTTGAAACAAATCTTGTGTTGAATTGGGAGAAGTGCCATTTCATGGTAACTCATGGTATAGTTTTAGGCCATATAATATCTTCTAAAGGCTTGGAAGTCGATAAATCTAAGATAGACCTTATTCGTGCTTTAACCCCTCCCACTACAGTGAGGGAGATACGCTCTTTTCTTGGTCATGCAGGTTTTTATCGTAGATTCATCAAGGACTTTTCCAAGATAGCATCACCACTTTGTAACATATTGCAAAAAGATGTGGTTTTTAACTTTGATGAAATATGTGTGGCGGCATTCAATCGTTTGAAAGAACTTTTGATCTCAGTCCCTATCATTAAACCACCGGATTGGAGCAAGCCTTTTGAGCTTATGTGTGATGCTAGTGATTATGCGGTTGGTGAGGTGCTTGGGAAACGTGTGTGGAAGATACCTCATGCCATTTATTATGCTTCTAGAACGTTAAATGAGGCCCAATAAAACTACACAACCACTGAAAAAGTGTTGTTAGCCATTGTTTTGCTTTAGAAAAGTTTCGCTCTTATCTAATTGGTACAAAAGTTGTTGTCTTTTCTGATCATGTAGCGCTTAAGTACTTGCTTACAAAGAAAGAGGCGAAACCGAGGCTCATACGATGGATATTACTCTTGCAAGAGTTTGATATTGAGATCAAATACAAGAAAGGAATTGAGAATACCGTTGCGGATCACTTGAGCCATCTTGCTATGGACAAGGAGACTATCCCGTTGCGTGAAAGTTTCCCGGATGAGCAACTATTCTCAATTTCCTTTGGAGAACCATGGTACGCTGATATTGTTAATTACTTAGTTTCTAAACAAATCCCAAAGAACTTGTCTCGTGCTGAGAGGGACAAACTTAAGAAGTTAGGCAACCAATACATATTGGATGATCCATACTTATGGAAACATTGTAGTGACCAAGTAATACGTAGGTGTGTTCCCGAATCAGAATTTAATTCTATCTTGTCTTTTTGCCACTCATATGCTTGTGGAGGACACTTTGGGAGTAAGAGAACCGCTCTCAAGGTACTAGAATGTGGTTTCTTTTGGCCAACTTTGTTTAAGGATGCACATGCATTTTGTACTAAATGTGATAGGTGCCAAAGAACAGGCAATCTAGGTGCTCGAAATCAAATGCCGCAAACTATTATTCAATTTGTGGAGGTTTTTGATGTATAGGGAATTGATTTTATGGGCCCTTTTGTCAATTCTAGTAGGAATTATTATATCTTGCTTGCTGTGGATTATGTCTCGAAATGGGTGGAAGCTAAGGCCACCCCAACTAATGAATCTAAAGTTGTTTCAGATTTCGTGCAAGCTAATATATTTGCAAGGTTTGGCATTCCAAGGGCTATAATTAGCGATGGAGGTTCACACTTCAAAAACAGGTTCTTGCAAACTTTGTTAAGGAAGTACAATGTGTCGCATAGGATTGCAACACCATACCATCCACAAAAAAATGGACAAGCCGAGGTCTCCAACCGAGAGGTGAAATCCATTCTAGAGAAGACGGTGAATCCAACAAGGAAAGATTGGAGTATGCGACTCAATGATGCTTTGTGGGCGTATAGAACTGCATACAAGACACCTATTGGGATGTCTCCCTTTAGGCTTGTTTACGGTAAACCTTGTCACTTACCCGTTGAAATTGACCATAAGGCGTTTTGGGCTATTAAGCAATGCAATATGGAATTGGATGGTGCTGGAAGGCAAAGAAAGTTACAACTTCAAGAGTTAGAATAGATTCGCAATGATGCATTTGAAAGCTCACGGATTTACAAGGAAAAGACGAAGGAATTTCATGATAATATGATTACAAAGAAACAATTTTGCATTGGGCAGAAAGTGCTTTTGTTTAATTCTCGCTTGCAACTATTTCCGGGTAAATTAAGGTCACGTTGGATCGGACATTTTATTGTGACTATTGTGTTTTCTCATGGTGCAGTGGAAATTCGTAGTTTAGCTACAGGAAATGAACTTAAAGTAAATGGGCACCGGTTGAAACCATATTATGAGAACTTCTCTTCGGATGTCGTGGAAGGAGTTAATCTTGTGTAAGTACTCCCTCTGGAGGAGTAGTAGACAACAAGGAGATAGTCGGGCTGACGACTTTAAACCAAGCGCTAAATGGGAGGCAACCCATAGGTTTTGTATCTCTTATCTCTTATTTTCTTTTCTTGTCATATTTTTACTTTTTCTGATTTTTTTTTTTTTTTGTCATTCTTTTTGGTTAAGATTTCCCACCTTGACTTTCTTTGGACGATTCAATTACATTTAGGACAATGTAAAGTTTAAGTGTGGGGGAGTGGTTAAGTATTTGCATTGTAAATTTTTCATAAATTTTCAACTTTTTGTAAATTAGTGAATAAAAACTCCAACTTGTGGTTAGTTTAGAGTCACATAGTATACATGTCGCTAAGATTACATCGAGAATCTCATAAGAGTGACTGAACTTAGAGATGACAGAGAACATGATCGAGTTTCTTAATTGTATGAGAGTTAAAGTTGGATTTAACCATGCCATTGGCAAATAAGGTGTAGACTGAATTCGGTATTAGAGTAGTGGTCCCCTATAGTGGAGACTACCCATGTTACATAATGTGAGGCACCGACCTTCAATTCTTTGTACCTGTCTAAATATGTGCTTTTAGAGTGTGTGTCACCGTACGTAAATTCCGGGCAGGATGGTGAGCTGCCCAACCTCCCACCATAGAAGCACTATTTTGGTCTCTTGAGTGCTATTTTTATCAACCATGATGGTGACATCGAATTGCTAACTTACATACCACTTGTAATCTTGTTCGCAGTTAGCACCATCCACTTTATCTCTCTCTACACCACAGGTCCATAGAAACACCATCATCATCAACAAGAGGAGTCACAAATTTGAAGGAAAGTTGAAAACGTTCAAGGTTTACAAGAAACGGTACAGAAATGAGCAGATTTCAGATTCAAGTAAAGCAACAAGATAAGGAGCATAATCTTTATAAGTTGAAGACTATTATATAAGAGCGAAGATTATCAAGGATGAGAGTTCGAGAAGTTTATGATATCAAGACATACAAGTTGTGAAGAATCAAGCGGTAAAGTACTTACACCACGGCCTTTGTACTTACATTTTTATTTTATCTTATTTGTATTTCATTTTCTCTTGTTTTAAAAAAAAAAGACAAGAGAAAATTTTGTTAGGTGCATTATTAGTTTTATTATTTTGTTGAGTTTCGTTTTGTTTTTATTTAGTATTTGTTTATTTTTATTTTTTTCTTGTCTCATAAAAAATATATATATATATAGAAAAAAAAAGAAAAAAAAAGAAAAAAAAAAGAAAAAAAGAGAGACAAGAAAAATTCATTGTATCATATTTTGGGTTTGTATAGTTCGTTTTTAGTTTTGTATTCTTTCAATAAAGCCAATGGAAGAAGGAATATCTACAAAGAAGTTTCAAGCAACAAGGAATTAGAGGAAAGAATCACATTGTCAAGATTCTACGAAGTTCAAGAGTTATCATCAAGAGTTGAAGACCGAAGATGAAGATGAAGACACCGATTGAAGACCGAAGACGTTTCTATGGATGCTGTGAGAGTGGTACTAGCTGCACGCCGAACGGATAACGAGGTAAGTAAGCATATTCCCACCTTCGTTAAGTGGTTGATTTCCTTTCGTAGAGATCGTCAGAAAAAATGGGTTTTCAAAAATGATAAAAGATGTGGGTTTTCAAAACAATTTGGAGGGTTTGCCTTCCTACCATTCAACGTGTCGCAGATTCTCTCTTCATTCCAACCTGGACACATGTGTGACCCATAAAAAGCTGTTTATTATTGAGAGCAATATCATAAAACCCTTTCTTGTGAGGCAGAGTCGAGACTTTTGATCACTCTGAACCCGAATTTTTGTCGAGAAGGGATGGTTATTTCTTTCTCAACTTTTAAGGATGAGATTGTGTTCATTTATGTGTCTAACTTCTTATGACTAGTGTGCAGAATCTCTATGTCTTCTTAGCGCGTTGGATGCTATCATTACGGAGAACTAGTAAGTTGGAAAAGTAGGTTTTGTGGGTATATCTCTAGTAAACTCTCACGAGACTATAACTCGTCCACTAGGGACACTTAGGGGTTTAAAGGCTTGTCATACATGCTAAGTGTGACCGTAGCCTAGACGACACGGAGTTGTATGTATGTTTTAGAATTATTTTGTTCGATTTGCTCGAGGACTAGCTGTTTATGGGTGAAAACTACTCCTGCAGAATTTGGTAATTTGGGGTGTGGATGAGGAATGAATCTAAACCTTAAACAAATGCACTGCGCGGTGAGTGCTTGTAGATTCGAGAGATCAATCTGTGCAAGTCCGGCCTAAACCAAGAAATGGCCGTTCCAGACTTGTTTCGGTCACAAAGTGAAGGAGATGGGGTTGATCTTAGGGAGGGAAGCGAAGAAGGTGTTGAGATTGTGAAGGTGTTGGCTTGCTTATGACTTGTAACAGAAAGGTGAGCAGGCTTGTGATTGATGCAAACAAGGTCTGGGTGTTGGAATACGTTTTGTATTAACACTTGGTTTTCTGTCTCGTATGGACTTGTGTTGTTGTTTGAAAATAGGGCGGAGAACCTATTTATACAAGTCATTGAGCCTTATTCACGTCTCTCGTGGGAAGTGGAGGAAGTGGAGTGATGGAGTAGTGGAGTTGTGCGTCGGTGCCACACGACCGCCTTGCCCACTTCTCCTGTTCATCTCCAACCGTCCATGACTTCCTAACACGTTCTTGTGATGGCGCGTTGCACGTTGCACGCCGTAAACCGCCGACCAATACCCCGCATGTATCCCCCGCTTGTGACATGATTGATGTCCGAATGTGTGGATCGTGGATCCACGAAAGATAGCATATAATGCTGAATTGAATAACCGCGTTATTCAAGAAGTCGATACTTGTGAAGTAGTACCGTGTGTATTTTATGCAAGTACTGCATCATGGTGTGGTAAAGTGATGGGTAATGACGCCTCACTGACCAATTAACTCCTGACCAGGGTTGTATAACCAGGCTGGTGAAGTTGTACGGATGAGATGATCTTTGAGACACTCATCTGCGACCGTTAATGAAATTAGGGTTTTGAAGAGGTGCGCAAGCATCACTCTTCAGCTTGGTCGAAACCAAGCATGGGAAGGATTTCGGAGAGGACCGACCCGGGCGTGCATGTAGATAGCATGCCGGTGTACACGTCCATGTCTCACTTGTCCCATGAAGGTGCGATCTAGGCCACTCAATTTGACCGGCAAAGAGGAGTGGTTGAGATCGATTTTGCAATAGGAATTTGATGCCACAAAAGGCCGCGCATCATGCTCTTTTCCGGCGCGCGTTCCAAGACGACCTAACTTGGTCGGTCTTGGCCGATTGGTTTGACGTGAAGATGGTAGGCTGATGTTCATGCCTATACCTGAATATCCCATTAAAACGTGATCCGAGCCACCCAAATCGTCCGGCGAAGTTGAGCGGTCGAGATCAATTTGTGGTTTGGGAGGCGTGGCTACGCTAGTTTGGGCGCACGTTTTGGATTAACCAAGGCATGATATGCCTTGGCCGAACACATGAGGAGGTAGATGGGCCCACGGTGGTCATGATGGGTATGACCGGACCTGCTAATCTAACTCGTGACCCTCCATTCGTGCCGGAGAAGATGGATGCGCGTGATGGCTTGAAACCCTAATTTTGGCTTTCAAAGCCGTGCGCCATTCTCTTGTTTGGGCGACAATTTTGTCACGACCAAACATGGTTGGTTTTGACCGATTGGTCAAGTGTGTAGGCAGGCCCACGGTGATCGTGTTGACATGCTCTGGGCCCTTTGAATCTACATCTACACCTTCCATCTATACCTGCGAAGATGGATGGTTGAGACTGCTTTGCAACACATGTAATGTGCCGCAAACCCTAATTTAGGGTTTTCCGTCCATAATGCTTAGTATGAACGGTTTCTTGGCAAGCTAGGCCAATGACCGACCATGCGGGGTCGGCCGTGGGTATTCCATACCTGCTTGGGGGTGATGGAATTGATCTGGGGCCATCCAATCATGCTTATGGAGTTGGATGATCATTCTTCGAGATCATATCCTGGACCGATACGGTCAGTCCGGATGCTCAATCGGGCTAGTATAACACACCGAGAGTCAGCCACACCGACGGGTATTTCGTACATGGTTTCATTATAGTGCTTGGAGGTTCGTGTTACTCATAAGAGTAACACTCGACCGTCATGCCACACCGATAATGAGTACTTTGAAATACAAGGCCGATATGAAATTCACAGGAAGGGATTGTTGCCACATGCTCCAACCTGGAGGAATTTCATGTATTCACAGAATGGGATTGTTGCCACATGCTCCATTCTTGGTGAATTAAGTGAGGGAGTATCCAACACTTATTAATGGCTTTATCTTTTACAAGATGTCAGCGCATAATTTTTCTGGTTTTTACAATTTTAACCTCAAATGAAAACCCACCATCAACACTAGCAAAGTCTAAGTGTGGGGGAATTTGATAGGTGTTGTAAACACCTTGTTATTTATCTATTGTTTATGCTTTCTTTTCTACTTTTCTTGTAAATTATGTATCTTATGTTTGCTTTTGAGTGTTTAGGTGCAATGGAGTCATTATGAGCAAAAGAAGAAGAATTAGCCATTTGGAGTGAAAAGGAGCACAAAGGCCAGTTCACATGCAATATTTGGAGCAGACTAATATTGAGAAGTGTCTTTCTCTTCTCAATCATTTACCTATAATTCATAGCATTTAAGGAGCGAAAAATGAAATGTCGAAGCAAATACAAGCGTTCGCGGGATTAATAAACGACGGTGTCGCGAGGGAGTCGCAGGAGCTAAAATAAACGACGCGATGAATAACGACAAACAAAACAATTGGAAGACATGAAACCCGCGAGGGTTAAAAGTGTCGCGAGAATGAATATTCATGCACTTGCGACACTTCGCGAGACATTCCCTAAAATAAAGGATAGCTTAGCTGCGCCGTCCACTATGTATTACCCCTATATAAAGGGCTAAATGAGTCTGTTGAAAAGGAGAGATCTTTTGAATGGTGAAGCAAAGTCATTAGAGAGAAAAAATTTAAGAGCAATTCCCAAGTGTAATTCTATTGTCTTTGTGTAAACATTTTATGGAATCAATTAACAAATATTCTTGATCACATATCTTTTTAATGGATTAGAAAAATGAAATGTCAAGTTCAAGGTCGACTAGGGAAGAAAGAAGGAGAGTTTTACCAATAGTTAGAGAAGAGGGGAAATGGAAGATGGTTTATATTCCTCGGCCGAAAATCTTCAAGATGAGCGGAATAGGGAGAATCGAGGAAACATGCAACTCCAAGGGCCGAATGACCCAACCTTTGGGAAGAATGATCTTGCGCGGGAGAGAAGAATTGAGAAGAAACCGAAAATGAGGATGACATTGAGAGGCACTACATTGAATGCAAACGCGACTAGCTCGCGAGAGAAAGGATAAGAGCAAATGGAAAATCAAGAGATGGAAGAAGCAATCCCAGAAGACAATAACCATGACAACCTTGAAAGAAGGAGGGAACAAAATCGTACCCATAGAAATATTAATGAAGAATATGAGAGGCGCGATGAGAGCCGAGAGACAAATTGACCAAGAAGAGAGAACAACCGATATAATGGCGTGCGAATTGAAGAAAGAAACGAAGAAGAGCGTCGCAGAAAGGAGAGAAGAAAAATAACGAGCAAGAAGGTCAAAGGAAAGAAGAAGGAAGCGAGCTAAAAAAAAGACCAGTGAGTCAAACTCGAGGCAAATGAACAAATCTTAAGAGAACTAGCTGAAATGAGAGGACTAATGAACAATAGAAGGGAAGGAGGAAGGAAACAATTGGATCTAGAGTGCGAAGAATCCCTTCGCACTAGAAGCTGAGATGGGAGGAATACCTCCTAAGTAATCTACCTGATTAACCAACATCTTTGATGGAACAACCCATGTGGTACAACATATCAAGGCTTATATGAGATGTATGTTGCGGTGGAGAATCATGATGCTATACTATGCAAGTATTTCGCATCAAGCCTAATAGGAGAAGCACTAAAATGGTTTGAGGGTCTTCCAAGAACACAATCGCATCATTTAACCATTTACAAGCCACATTCCCGCGCATACATAAGTAACAATTCTTCACGACCGTGTATCAAGATGTATTTGGGGTTGAAGCAAAGGGTTGGCGAGAGCTTAAGGCAATTGACAATAAGATGGAGGACCATGTAAAATGGCGAAATGGCGGGACGGGTTGAGGAAAGATACCTCATTCTCTCATTTGTGAATGCTCTCTTGTGTTATACATTCAAATTTTTAGAATCAAAAATACAATCACCGATGGCGGAACCTGCAGAGTTACGGGAAGAATATATCGCCTCTAGAAGAAAGACGGAATGAAATGAATTCTTATCCAAATAACACAAGCTCGAATGTCTAACGACAAGCTTGTTGCCTCAATTCATAAATACAACATGTGACACTTCGCAAGGACAAGAAGCAAGGAAGGGTGATGAGGAATGAAGATAAGAGTAGCCATGGGAAGCCCACGACCAAGAAGAGTTTGAACGAGAAAGGAACTACTACAACCGTAATAAACAATAATAAGATTCGAGGCTAGATCAATGCGCAAGAAACTTACTTGAAGGCAATATAACCATGGAAAAATGAAATGATGCCTCCATTGAATGCTAGTGTGGAAAGATCCGGGAAGCTATACTTGTGATGGAAGATGTATCAAAGACCTTGGAACGTGGGAATGGAACCACCGCCGAGCGGTCATGAGTTTTGTTCTTACCATCGCTTCCATGGACATCAAACAAACGATTGTAGAAACATAAAGAGAATTATTCTCGGGATGATTGATCGGAAATTCACTTTCTAAAGGGAGAAGAAAAAGGCTTACATTACCACCACCCCGAGATGCAGAATAAAGTGTCAATAGAAGTCGAACAAAGCTAAAAATTTGAATTGCAACTCTATCGTCCACTCTTATCGCACAATCGAAGATTTTCATGACAATGTGCTCGGTAGAGTCTTTATGAGATGCTAATGATAAAGAAATAACAATGAGTCCGCGAGAACGACGTAGTTAGAAAAGTGGCAAGTAAGACTATTTCTTTCTCTGCCCGAGATGAAGTGCCAAAGGAAGAGAAACACATGATAGCCCGTTGGTTGTGAAACTAGAGATTAACCCGAAAACCAGTTGATGGGAAGATGATGAAGCGAAGCTTGCTGGGCGATCAACCGATCCTAATCGACACCTAAGTTCTGAATATTCTCTTTTACCATACTTACAAGACGATGGGAGGAAAAGATGAGGATTTGATCCCTCGACATACAAGATATATGGCTTTAATGGCACCACAAACAAACCAAAGGAGAGGTTCACATGAGAATACCTCTACAAGGATTATCAACGATATCTTATTCTGTGGTTGACGTGGAATCTCCATATAATGCGGATCGGGAGGCCGTGGCTTCATGAAATCTTGGGAGTCAGATCAACATATCATCAATGTATAAAATTTCCACATCCAAATGTTGGTATTATACGGAGATTGCCCACATAGAAACCATAAGAAGTGAATAATCAACAAAAGCAGAGAAAAGTAGCGGTGGAAGAAATGATGTGCAGAATCTGCGACAAGAATATATGGGAATTCATTAAGAAAGAAAAATGAAAATACAACAAATAAAAACGAGAATTGTCTAATACTTCGAAACAAACATCAAAGAAATAATGAAACATGAATGATTGAATGATTTAACAAATATGAATGAGTAAAAGAATGGGACGAACCTTTATTATCCGAAGTTCTGGGTGTGTATGCTCAAGGCGCTCGGGTACGGTTGAGCCTTAAGTAATTTAAATCATTACTAATCCCTAAAAACAAGAGAAGTGTCTTTCTCTTCTCAATCATTTACCTATAATTCATAGACGAGTTGAGCTATGGCGGCACCGTTTTATCAAAGAGATTGAGAGATGCAGGAGGAGATAGCTATTGTGGTGGAAGAAGTTATAATGGGTTTGTGGCCATGACTGAGATGGAAGATGATGAAGAACCGAATCTGATGTCCTCGAACCGAGATGGAGAGATTCGATTCGAATTAAACAACAATGAGTTTGTGTTGATTGATGGAAGATAAGAAGAATTATTGATTCTCATGATATTCTCTCCCTCGCAGAGGAGATGTAAGGAGAGACGAGGAGATGGAACTTCATATATATACTTCAAAAAACTTGGAACTCGAGTTCAAGGAAGGAATTGATGGTGGATGCTAGTGATAACAATGGGTTCGTGGTTGTATAGGAATGATGAGTACTCGAGATTTGCTGGATTGCTGAAATTGAATCTAGGGTTTGTATGAGATTGATTTATCAGAAATGAGAAAATCAGGTGTTGTTGCCTTGGTTCCGATTCGAACATGGAAGGAAGAAATGGGTTCGTCTTTGATTTCGAGATGGCAGCGGATGGACTCAAATTAGTGAAGATTGAAAGTGGTTTTCAAATCTCTTGATGATTATAATGAATGGGTTTTGTATGAAACCGCAATAAGGAAGCAGATTGTAGGTGGAGTCATAGTTGGATGGCTTTGGTCTTTGCACCGATAAGCTGAGATGGAATCAAAGCAGTGGCAGATGGAATTGAATCACTGGGAAAGATTGCAGGATTTAGATGTGGTGGTGCTAAGGGTCTGTTGTGAATCTGCAGATAGACTTGAACTGGAGGTGAAATGATGCAGTGGAAGGAGTTACAGCATAGATTAGAATGGGTGTTGTTAGAAGCTGGTATTGCATTACAGGGGAGTGTTGGTGATTATGGTGTTATTTTGTTGATGGACTGGAATTGTAGCTTCTGGCAGGGGCTAAGAAGGGTATATGGCCTAGTGGAGTTCTTGCTGGTGTTTCCATGAACTTGGTAGTGTTTTAGTCTCCGAAAGGAGAGAAGCAGAGAAAGAGTAACTTTTAGAAGCTGGGTGTGATGGCCTGTGTTAACTGAATTGCAGGTGATGTGAGTTATGTCAGTGATGATGAATGAATGCTTGTACATGTGGTCCTGTGTTGAATTTTCAGGTGTTATGTTAGCTCAGAAACATATGTAGATGCGATTGAGCTGGGTTGAGCTCGAACTACAGCAAGGAACTGGATGGAATTGGTGCTATGGGTATTTGATAACTTAAATGAATGTTAGGCCAGGTGACTTGACTATGGTGGTTTGATTACAGAGAATGGTGGAATAAAGAGAAGGTGTTGTTGCTTCAGGGGGCACTAAGAATAAGCTTGTTTTTGAATCCGAGATGAGACGAAGTTGATGCAAGAATCAGAGCAAGTATAGCTAAAATTGCAGATGTTGTTGTTGCTGCCTGAAGTGTTTAGTTGAACCAAATGGGTGTGATGGTGTTGAATTACAGTGGCAAGAATGCAACCAAAGGGAACATGAGATGTTGCTGTCGTTGAGTTCTTAAAGATGGTGGTGGTTTCGAATAGGGCTAAGTCTCCACTGAGATTACAGGGAATGTAATGAATTGGTCAGATGGGATGGAATCAGTGTTGCTGTGTTTGAGGGTTTAAAACTTGAGTTGTAGGAATGGCACTGAGTACATGAGCAGCTCTGGAACTACTGCTGAGCAACTGGTAATGTTGCAGTACACATAGTTGAGGAGAGGTTGGTGTTTGATTGAATGGTTTTAGCAAGAGAGAGTGGAGTTTGAAGCTCAGAAGATACAAGTATTGCAGCTGAAGTATAGGCTGGTAAATATGCAGGATGAACAGCCATCATGGCTGGATTGCACTGGTGAAGTGCAATCATGGCGCTACACACACAGCTCTGGCATGTGCATTGGTCTGAGCCTATGCAATTCAGCTCAGTCAGACCAGTTATACCTGACTCCATCTGGCTCGGTCCTGACTCAGTTGACCCGACCGTCCTGACTCAGTTGACCCGACCGATTTGAATCGTTAACCGGTGACCGGGTGGACTTTGCCGGTCACCTGAGATATTTTCCGGTGTCGGATTCCGGCCATAATACCAGTTTTCCGGCGACATATTTTTTGACATATTTTCTACATGGGTTTTCTCACATATGGGCTTGGTGGACTTCTATCTATTGGACCTTTGAGACTTGACCTAATTTTGGGAAGCAAAGCTATTTAAAGGAAAGACTTCTACAACTTGAAGGACACGGATTATTCTTGGAAGCTAAGGAGAGAGCCGCTTTTGTTTACGCTACTAGGGTTTGCTTTTGTTCATCTTCTTCTTTATTCAATTCATATTTTTGATGAACTCCATAACTATGAGTAGCTAAATTGTACATTATTGGTTAAGGATGTAGTCCTATTTCTAAAACTTGTGCTTGATTTATATATTAGTTTTCTCTCTTGATTATCGTTCAAATCTCTACTGTTTTTAATAATCACATGATTGATGTATTGTGATAGGACTAAGATGTTTGGTTAGTTAAGTGGCCAATTAATTGAACATGCATCCTTGTCCATAACTATTTTAGGGTTTTTCATCGAGCGATAACCCTGAATATAAGTAGCATGATATGATTACGGTTTGTAGTGATACACTCTCGTAATCATATGTAGAGTTTTACCATTGTCCAAATTTTTATGCGCAACGTATGACAATTGCATTGATTAGTCTATTTCTGAAACTTAATGTTCCTAGGAATTGAACTCAATTAGCGCAAGGCGTTAGGTTATTCTTTAGGTAGAATTCACATACGCAGCTCTAATGTGTGTGTTGATGAACTTAGGAAATTAATTGATTATCTTGCTCTCTTGATTCTATAGGCTTTTGATAATAAAAGAGATTAAATTGTAATTCTAATCATATACGCAAGCACATGTCTAAGATTGAAGATGAATTCCTTGACCAATATCTTTCTCTCATTTATTACTTTATCCAATTTATTTTGCTTTTGATTTACTTTTATTGCTTACATAAAAATCAGAAATCCCCCCAAGTGGTTATTCTAGGAAATTGATTACATAATAACTACAATTGCCTCTCTGTGGAAACGAACTCTTTCTTATCATATACTTTAGGAAAGTGAAATTATTTTTGACGCATACGACAGCGATCAATCTCCGCAATTCAGCTCAACTAATCAGCACCAGGAGACTCTCATTCAGGTCACCACCATTTTACATTACAGCTGCACCTGCAATGCCCTTTTATCCTTTCTAACACCACCAGTGCCTCACTGCAGCTTCAACAACATCCACGCAGTTCATTCAAGCCATCAGCTGCAGCACATAACCACCTCCATGTCTTCATTGCAGCATCACTTGCGACTTAAACAATCCATCTTATAATTCTCAATGGCAACAGACCCTTCTCTAGTATCAGATGCATCATGCCATCTTTTGAGCTCAACCACGGGTCATTATCAAAACCACAGCAGCAACTTGTACCCTGTCCTAAACATTCATCTAAAAATCCATCCAACATCTCATTCTGTATGCCATCTCCTTGTTACTCATACACAACTCGGGCCATCGACTCACACCTGCAATCACTGCCAACAACAGTCTTGCAGCTCCACTTAAGTTCACCTAATTCAATCAGAACCAGCCATTAACTCAGGCCCTATTGTAGCAGACAAAACCTTGCAGTCTTCATTACCATTTGCAACAGCAAAACACATTATGGAGCCATTCCCTTGCCTACAACTCAACTCAACCCATTTCAGTTGCACACTCTTCAATTCTTCTCTCATAAACACAGCACAACCATCTCTACCTGTTGCAACCTCATCAAGACCACCACCATATTCTCTTCATCATAACAACAAGCCAGTCAATCTAAACTCAAATCTGAGCTTTTAACCCTTCTGGTTCACCTTCTTCTTCTCCACACATTCTTCTCTCCTCTTCAATTCAACCTTAGATTCAACAACAACCACCATATTCTCTTCTTGTTCTTGATCCCGATCTGACTTCATGGTTTCATAATGACCTAATCTCATGGTCACTGAAACACTTAAATCGACCCCAAATTCACACCACAGACTCCTAATTCTTCATTGAACACAACCACTGTCAAACCCTAACTTTAATTCATCATCCAACTTCAATTGCAGTACCAATTACTGAGATCAACACAAAATTATCACCATTCGACTCTCCTACAGAAACCCAATTACTCTCGTTCTTTCCAGCATCAACCCTACTCTCTTTGAGCATTCTCAGCTTCAGAAATTCATCACACAAACCCCATCTCAGAGAAAACGATCCTCGATATTCTCAGCCTTGGAACTCATCAGAAACTCACCACCGATTTCTATGAATCTCACTATTTTGATCTCAGAGAGATTATGCCGCCATCCCATCTCGATTAAACCCAATGATGAGAAAAACTATTCTCTGATTTTTAGGGTCTGTGTAGGAAATGAGAGTGATATAGCCACCCATGTAGTACTGGATAAGGGCCAACCAGCTGAACGATCAATTTCCCTTCAACTGTCGGTCCTGCGAGACTGACAGTCCAGGTTTCGTAATTCTTGTTCTTTCGGTTCCCTAGAACTGACAAGCTGGCTCCATCACTCGCCTATGAATTGATCTTTTGTTCCCTTGAAGCTCCAAATGGACGTTTTCTCCTTATTTTGCTCCCAAAGACTCCATTGCACCTAATAACTCAAAACTAAACATAAGAAATGCAATTCCCAAGAATAATAGCAAAGAAAGCATAAATACTAGATATAAAATTAGGCCCCACACTTAGACTTTGCTAGTCCTCGAGCAAATGAAATAAAACTTATTCTAAAATATACATACAACTCTCGTGAAGGTTTACTAGAGATATACCCACAAAACCTACTTTTCCAACTTACTAGTAATGATAGCATCCAACGCGCTAAGAAGACATAGAGATTCTACACACTAGTCATAAGAAGTTAGACACATAAATGAACACAATCTCATCCTTAAAAGTTGAGAGAGAAATAACCATCCCTTATCGAAAGAAATTCGGGTTCGGAGTGATCAAAAGTCTCGACTCTGCCTCACAAGAAAGGGTTGTATCAAGTTGTTCTCAATAATAAATAGCTTTTTATGGGTCACACATGTGTCCAGGTAGAATGAAGAGAGAATCCTGCGACACGTTGAATGGTAGGAAGGCAAACCCTCCGATTTGTTTTGAAAACCCACATCTTTTATTCATTTTGAAAACCCTTTTTTTTTCTTCTGACGATCTCTAAGAAAAGAAATCAACCACTTAACGAAGGTGGGAATATGCTTACTTACCTCATTATCCGTTCGGCGTGCAGTTAGCACCACTCTCACAGCATCCATAGAAACGTCTTCGGTCTTTAATTGGTGTCTTCATCTTCGTCTTCGGTCTTCAACTCTTGATGATAACTCTTGAACTTCGTAGAATCTTGACAATGTGATTCTTTCCTCTGATTCCTTGTTGCTTGAAACTTCATTGTAGATAAATTCCTTCTTCTTTTGGCTTTATTGAAAGAATACAAAACTAAAAACGAACTATACAAACCCAAAATATGATACAATGAATTTTTCTTGTCTCTTTTTTTTTTCTTTTTTTCTTCCCCCCCTTTTTTTTCTCTTTTTTTTTCTTTTTTTTTTTATATATGAGACAAGAAAAATAAAACAAATACAAAATGAAAACAAAACGAAACAAAACAATAAAACTAGTAATGAACCTAAAGAAATTTTCTCTTGTCTCTTTTTTTTCTTCTCAATTTTTTTTTTTTTGAGACAAGAGAAAGTAAAATACAAATAAAATAAAATAAAATAAAATAAAAATGTAAGTACAAAGGCCATGGTGTAAGTACTTTACCGCTTGATTCTTCACAACTTGTATGTCTTGATATAATAAACTTCTCGAACTCTCATCCTTGATAATCTTCGCTCTTGTACAATAGTCTTCAACTTGTTAAAATTCTGCTCCTTGTCTTGTTGCTTTACTTGAATCTGAAATCTGCTTATTTCTGTACCGTTGCTT
This sequence comes from Papaver armeniacum, assembly GCA_023531295.1. Lineage (NCBI taxonomy): Eukaryota > Viridiplantae > Streptophyta > Magnoliopsida > Ranunculales > Papaveraceae > Papaver > Papaver armeniacum. Next base: position 78,147 of record JAJJWW010004025.1, on the reverse strand, counting down.
GTAAACCTTGAACGTCTTCAACTTTCCTTCGAATTTGTGATGATCCTCTTGTTGATGATGATGGTGTTTCTATGGACCTGTTGCTGTAGAGAGAGATAAAGTGGATGGTGCTAACTGCGAACAAGATTACAAGTGTTATGTAAGTTAGCAATTCGATGTCACCATCATGGTTGATAAAAATAGCACTCAAGAGATCAAAATAGTGCTTGTATTGGTGGGAAGTTGGGTAGCTCACCATTCTACCCGGAATTAACGTACGGTGACACACACTCTAAAAGCACATATTTAGACAGGTACAAAGAATTGAAGGTCGGTGCCTCTCATGATGTAACATGGGTAGTCTCCACTATAGGGGACCACTACTCTAATACCAAATTCAATCTGCACCTTATTTGCCACTGGCATGGTTAAATCCAACTTTAACTCTCATACAATTAAGAAACCCGTTCATGTTCTCTCATCATCTCTAAGTTCACACTCTTACTCTTATGAGAATCTCGATGTAATCTTAGCGAAATGTATACTATGTGACTCTAAACTAACCACAAGTTGGAGTTTTTATTCACTAATTTACACAAAAGTTGAAAATTTCATGAAATTTCTACAATGCAAATGCTTAACCACTCCCCCACACTTAAACTTTACATTGTCTTCAATGTAAATTGAATCGTCCAAAGTAAGTCAAGGTGGGAAATTCTAACATGATATGTGACAAGAAATCAGAAAAAAAATAAAAACAAGACAAGAAAAAACTAAAAACAAAACAAGAAATAAATACAAGACAAGAAATACTCATCCTTTGGGTTGCCTCCCATTTAGCGCTTGGTTTAAAGTCGTCAGCCCGACTATCTCCTTGCTTTCTATGACTCCTCTAGAGGGTGTACTTCCACAAAATTAACTCCTTCCACCACTTCGGAAGTGAAATTCTCATAATATGGTTTCAACCGGTGCCCATTAACTTTAAGTTCTTTTCCTGTAGCTATGCTATGAATTTCCACTGCACCGTGAGAAAACACATTAGTAACAATAAAAGGTCCGATCTATCGTGACCTTAATTTACCCGGAAATAATTGCAAGCGAGAATTAAACAAAAGCACTTTCTTCCCAATGCAAAATTGTTTCCTAGAAATCATGTTATCATGAAATGCTTTCTTCTTTTCCTTATAAATGCGCGAGCTTTCAAATGCGAAGCTCCTCTAGCTCTTGGAGTTGTAACTTCCTTTGCTTTCCATCCCCATCCATCTCCATATTGCATTGCTTAATAGCCCAAAATGCCTTATGCTCAATTTCAACGGGTAAGTGACAAGGTTTACCATACACAAGCCTAAAGGGAGACACCCCGATAGGTGTCTTGTATGCGGTTCTATAAGCCCACAAAGCATCATTAAGTCGCATGCTCCAATCTTTCCTTGTTGGATTCACCGTCTTCTCTAGAATGGATTTCACCTCTCGGTTAGACACCTCGGCTTATCCATTTGTTTGGGGATGATAAGGTGTTGCAATCTTGTGCGACACATTGTACTTCTTCAACAAGCTTTGTAAAATCCTGTTTTTGAAGTGAGAACCCCCATCGCTAATTATGGCTCTTGGAATTCCAAACCTTGCAAAAATATTAGCTTGCACAAAATCTGAAACCACTTTAGAATCATTAGTTGGGGTGGCCTTAGCTTCCACCCATTTTGAGACATAATCAACAGCAAGTAAGATATAGAAATTCCCATGGGAGTTGAAAAAAGGACCCATAAAATCAATACCCCATACATCAAAAACTTTAATAAATTGAATAAAAGTTTGTGGCATTTGATTTCGGGCACCTAGATTGCATGTTCTTTGGCACCTATCACAAGTTATACAAAATATATGTGCATCCTTAAAAAAGGTTGGCCAATAAAAACCGCTTTCAAGTACCTTGTGAGCGGTTCTCTTACTCCCAAAATGTCCTCCACAAGCATAGGAGTGACAAAAAGACAAGATAGAATTAAATTCAGATTTTGGAACGCACCTTATTATTACTTGGTCACTACAATGTTTCTACAAGTATGGATCATCCCATATGTATTGGTTTCCCAACTTCTTAAGTTTGTCCCTCTCAGCACGAGACAAGTTCTTTGGGATTTGTTTAGACACTAAGTAATTGACAATATCGGCATACCATGGTTCTCCAAAGGCAATTGAGAAAAGTTGTTCATCCGGGAAACTTTCACGCAATGGGATAGCTTCATTGTCCACAGCAAGACGGCTCAAATGATCCGCAACGGTGTTCTCAATTCCTTTCTTGTCCTTGATTTCAATATCAAACTCTTGCAAGAGTAAAATCCATCGTATGAGCCTTGGTTTCGCTTCTTTCTTCATTAGCAAGTACCTAAGTGCTGCATGATCAGAAAAGACAACAACTTTTGTTCCAATTAGATAAGAGCGAAACTTTTCCAAAGCAAAAACAATGGCTAACAACTCTTTTTCAGTGGTTGTGTAGTTTTGTTGGGCCTCATTTAACGTTCTAGAAGCATAATAAATAGCATGAGGTATCTTCCCCACACGTTGCCCAAGCACCGCACCAACCGCATAGTCACTTGCATCACACATGAGCTCAAAAGGCTTGCTCCAATCCGGTGGTTTAATGATAGGGGCTGAAATCAAAAGTTCTTTCAAACGATTGAATGCCGCCATACACTTTTCATCAAAGTTAAAAACCACATCTTTTTGCAATAAGTTGCAAAGTGGTGATGCTATCTTGGAAAAGTCCTTGATAAATCTATGATAAAAACCTGCATGACCAAGAAAAGAGCGTATCTCCCTCACCGTAGTGGGAGGGGTTAAAGCACGAATAAGGTCTATCTTAGATTTATCAACTTCCAAGCCTTTAGAAGATATTATATGGCCTAAAACTATGCCATGAGTTACCATAAAATGGCACTTCTCCCAATTCAGCACAAGGTTTGTTTCAACACATCGTTCAAGGATTAGAGACAAATTGTTCAAGCAAAGGTCAAATGAATCACCAAAGACACTAAAATCGTCCATGAACACTTCGATTATGTTTTCAACATATTCTGAAAAGATACTTACCATACACCTTTGAAAGGTACCTGGAGCATTGCATAAGCCAAAAAGCATCCTTTTATAAGCAAAAGTACCGAAAGGACAAGTGAAAGTGGTTTTCTCTTGATCCTCCGGCGCTATCACAATCTGATTGTAACCTGAATAGCCATTAAGGAAGCAATAGTAAGAGTGTCCAGCTAAACGTTCAAGCATTTGATCAATAAAAGGCAATGGAAAATGATCTTTCCTAGTGGTGGAATTCAATTTCCTGTAATCAATACAAACCCTCCAACCGGTTTGCACACGAGTTGGGACAAGTTCATTCTTATCATTTTCCACCACTGCCACACCTGATTTCTTTGGTACTACTTGTACTGGGCTCACCCACTTACTATCGGATATGGGGTAGATAACACCCACTTCCAAAAGCTTTAGTATCTCCTTTTTCACAACATCCATCATGGGAGGGTTCAAACGATGTTGCGCTTCCCTGGCTTTGCATCGTCCTCCCAACGGATTTTGTGCATACAAACGGCAGGGCTTATACCCTTGATATCAGCAATTGTCCATCCTATGGCCTTCTTGTACTTCCTTAGCACCCTTAGAAGTTTTTGCTCCTGTAAATCACTAAGCTTGTTAAAAACAATCACAGGTAACTCTTCATTATCACCCAAGTACAAGTACTTTAGGTGATCGGGAAGAGGTTTCAATTCTAACTTTGGAGATTTAACAATTGAAGGTACAAGCTTTTCATCACTGCATGGTAAAGAAAGAAAAGAGATATTATGAGTTTCCGGGCATCCTTGTAGTGAATTAAGATCACCAAGGGCTTCCTTGACTTCATTACCACACTCTACACCATTATCCATGGATGTAGTTAACACGGTTTCCAAAGCATCATCACCATTTAATTCAAATATTTGTTGTTCCAATGTATCCATAACATCAATGGAGAAACAAGAGTGGACATCACTAGGATATCTCATCGTTTCGAAAATGTTGAAACGTATTGTTTCTCCATCAAACTCCATGGTCAACGTTCCCTTGTCCACATCAATTATGGTTTTGGCCATTTTCATGAAGGGACGCCCAAGTAGCAATGGAAGATACGAGTCCGGTGACCCTTCATTCATCTCTAACACACAAAAGTCAACTGGAAATACAAGTTGATTAACCTGCACAAGAACATCCTCAACAATACCCATTGGGTAGACATTAGAGCGATCGGCTAATTGCAATACAATTTCATCCTTTTTAAGAGGACCAAGATCAAGTGAATTATACATTGATGCAGGCATAACATTAACGGATGCACCTAAATCCAACATAGCTTTGTTAAATGTAGTGTTACCAATTGTGACGGGAATGTCAAAACTACCGGGATCCTTGCACTTAAGTGGGAGTTTGTGTTGTAAGATTGCCGAAGCATTCTCCCCCACACTAAGCACTTCATTACCTTTGAGCCTTTGCTTATTGGTACACAAGTCCTTCAACACCTTTGCATACTTTGGAACTTGCTTAATAGCATCAATGAGTGGTATGTTCACATGGATCTTTTTAAGAACGTCTAAAATCTCCTTTTCTAGTTCCGCCTTCTTGGAACTTGCAAATCTACGAGGGAAAGGTAAAGAAGGAACATAAGTAGAAACCGGAGTTTTAGAGTTAGGAATAGGTACCTCAGAAGTTTGGGGAGAATCCTCATTCTTCTCCTCCAAAACAGGTTCCTTTAGTATTTCCACCTTGCCCGAATCAGTAACTTCGGGTTGCACAAGTTGTGTACCACTTCTCAACGTAATAGCATTGACACCCTCTTTTGGGTTAATAGGTTGAGAAGGGAGTTTCCCACTATTTTGTGCCTTCAATTGGTTCAACTCAATAGCCATGGAGCCCATTTGTGTCTGCAACTCCTTGATAGCACTCTTAGTTTCCTGCTGACTTTCTTTAAACATGGTGGAAATGCCTTGCATCATTGTTTGAAGCTTTGAATTAATATCGGAACCTTGATTTTGCATTGATTGTTGTGCTTATGGTTGCTGAAATTGTTGTTATTGTGGTTGAAATCCACTAGGACAGTTGAAAGTAGGTTGTTGGACTGCACCTTACTTGTTGGCATAGCTAAAATTGGGGTGATCTCTCCATCCCGGATTGTAAGTGTTAGAGTAGGGTTCATACCGTCTTTGTTGATTTGGAAAGACCGCATTAGCTTGCTCGTCTTCATAAGCTTGAGAGGAACTTGGTATCACCGCGGCTGCAACTTGTTGCATCATTGCTGTCATGTTACCCATTTGTTGACGAAGTTCCTCGACCTCTCTCACTTCATTTACTTTCCTAAGAAGCACATCCAAACCACGACTCAAGAATTGTTGGGAGTTTGCTGCCATGTTTTCAATCAACTCTCTAGCTTGTGCCACCGTCTTGCTCACTAGTGCACCACCACCCGCAGCGTCAACAAGATTCCTATCACTTGATTGGAGTCCTTCATAGAAATATTGGATGATCATAGCGTCACTGAATTGGTGGTGAGGGCAGCTTGCCACCAATCTCTTGTATCGTTCCCAACATTCATATAGGGATTCTCCCACATTTTGCTTCATCCCACAAATCTCTTTGCGAATTTGAGTAGCCTTTGATGCAGGAAAATATCTCTCTAAAAAAGAGTTTCTTCAGCCCATTCCATGTCGTGACACTTCCGGAAGGCAAATAGTACAACCAATCCTTAGCACTATCCATCAAAGAGAAACGAAAAACTTTCAACATTGCACCATCCGCCTCAACATCCGCTGGAAGCATGGCCATGACAATGGTGTGGAAGTCCATAAGATGCTTGTTTGGGTCTTCATTCACCATGCCATGGAACTTTGGTAATTCTCTAAGCAACCCCGGCTTGATCTCAAAAGTAGAGTTTGTTTGAATACACCCTTGTTGTCTATCAAGCCTATGAGAAGCCAAGTCCTTGAGTGTACGATTTGCATCACCCATTAATTCTTCTTCTTCAACTTGTGGTTCGTCTACGAATGGAACCTCTTGTTCTCCTTCTAGTTGTAACTGTAGTTGCAGGATTTCCCACACTACACCCCTCACTCAAATCTGTTTAATCAATCCATTTGAAGATGAACAATGATGTGTCTTATTAATTGTTTTCTTGAAAGATTTACAAAGAAATGTAGAACAAAGCTAAAGAAATTACAATCACTCTTTACTTTCTCTCTCCTAATGACTTGTTCCACAATTCAAAAAGACCTCTCCTCTTCAATGTACTTACTCGACCCTTTATATAGGGTATTACATAGTGGATGACACTATCATCCCTTATTTTCGGAAACGTCTCGCGAATGCTCGCGAATGTACAACCTGTTTGTCTTCGCGACACTCTTAAATCTCGCCAAGTCTTCACACTTTCCTCATGTTCGATTGTCGTCATCTATTACGTCATTTATTTTCTTTCACGCGACTCCTTCGCGACGCAGTCGTTTATTAATATCGCGAAGTATTGCTGTCGCGATATTCTGGTCCTACATCTTGCCTCTTCTCATGTGTTCTCTGCGAAGTAGAGAATATCATGAGAATTGATATCTTGAAATATTACGATAGCTCATCCTTATCTATTTTAACTCCGTAATTTTTACACGAATTTATTACAGATGTCTTTTCTTCCATTCCTTTCTCGACACGTTTTATTCAACCGCTTATTTCGACCATTCACGTCCCATCTCGCATTAAATACATTTATTTTCCCAAAATCTTTCTCTCTATATATAGTTTTCTCATCTTTCACTTCTTCTCTTTTATTTCTCTCTCGCAATTTTCCTTCAACTTCCTTCTCCGTAACTTACGCTCCTACTATCTTGTAAATCTTTCTTCTTCAATTTTAAATTTCTCTCTTCACTCCCATATTCTCGATAATGGTTTCATTAGGTCGTACTTACACACCGCATTTTAATGATGTTCAACGAAGCTAAAGGAAAAGGGTTTCTCTTTATCAACCCTTCCCGATCATGATTATTCATCTATTCTTTATGCAAAACTATTTTCCACGATCATCCATCCGATGATAAGAGAATTATAATCTCGCTAGGTCAACTCCTCGCAGGCTTCCCATCCCTCTATATAATCCCGAGACTCCATTATTTTATGAAATTCTTTCTCATGAGAAATTCTCGAGAGTTGTTTATCAATTAAGTGGTGATCGCATCCGTCTCATACTCGAATTTGCTAACCGTGGAGCCAGAAAGGATCTTTATACCCTAATAATGTCGAGACCCTAGGTTCGCAAACTTAGAAATAATCTCTGAAAAATATCTTGTAGAGAACTTTTTTGCCAACTATAAAGTAATAAATATGAGAAACGATAAAACTCATTTGGTGCCCGGTTGAAGAAACTGGAAAATGTTCCCGAAGACAAACTGCTTATGCAAGACATTGATTGGCATTCAGGTAATAATGCTACCCCTCGCCAATCAAAAGATGAGAGGTGGTGGGTTATTCCTTTACTTTTGGAAGGACCTTATATTGCGGGTTCGCATACCTTGCCTGCACATCTCGCAGACTATCATCCCTGGGAATTTAACTGGCCCGAGAAGGCAACAAAGGTATATTTCTCTTTTCAAGCTTTGCTTTTGCATTATTCTCTTCCTCTTATATTTACTGAACTTGCAAAATTTATAGATTGATAGACTAAAGAAGTGTTATGAAGTAAATCCCAAGTCGAGTACTCGCAATACTCCGATCAATCACGGATGAAGTAAGAAACATTTTCCTTTATTATTTCAAACAATATTGTTGTCTCTGTTTCTTATCTTTATTCGTGTTTGAAGGTTGAAATTGAAGAGCTCAAGATGCGAATGTTAAAGGCAAGAATAAGGCCATTCCTCGCAAAGACAAATCTTCCGGTCCCTCTTCTAAGAGACGAAAACCCGACCTTCTTCTAACTCAAATTCGAACTTCCATCGATGATGATAATGACTCGAGCATCTCTCTCGTGAAGAAGAACCAACCAACTGAGTCTCCAATGAAACAATTATCTAACATCTTCTCAGACTCCATGCAAGGATTAGGAGATGACCATTTAACTGATACTTGCAAAGCTCTCGCTAAGATTTGCGATGCCCCACTGCTGGAAGATAACTAGTCTTTTCATGGAGTTTCTCGAACAATAACACCCAGCCTTTTAAATGCTCTCAATGCTTTGGTATGTTCATACCTCTTTACCTCTTTGTGACTCCGCTCTTATCTTTAATTATTTCTCTATTTTCTTTTACAATGCGGAGAGCTGCTTTTGTTGCTGCCTCAGACCTTGAGAGAAGACGCAACAACCTTGAAAGGAAGAACTTGCAATTGAACAAGAGGATTCGAGAACTAGAAGTTGGGGCTGCGTCATCTCGCGAGAAGGATGAAAGGATTAAACAACTGGAAGCTGAGCTTACTTCTCAACAAAATAGAGTATCTACTCTTGAAAGTGCAAATCAAGTGACTTTATGGTATAGCAATCTTTATTCCTCGATTTCTTTTATTTTATCATTTACTTTTCTTTGCCTCGACTTACTATTTTCGCAGACATATATAATCTCTCCAAGAGTCCATTCTTCTTCATTCATTTCCCGAGCCCATGGATGATGATGTACTCCTTGCTCGCCTCAATGAATCTCTAAGTAGTTCTTCAAATGATGCTAACCTTCTTTCATTAAAGGATCTTCAATCCAAACATCATCTCTTAAAAATCGAGCATAGATCTAGTTTAAGTTTGGCTAACCTTTTTAAACGAAAGTACGTTGACTCCAAGAAGAAAACCAAAACTTTAAGGAAGAAATTTAGTGATCTCATAGATGAGAAAGATCGCATTACTAACAGAGGTGCACAGGCATTAGCAAAATTTCAAAATCTCTCCTTGATGTGCAAGTTGAGCGAGATGAACTCCTTCGTCAGAATACCATGCTTAGCGAGCGAGAAGACCAAATTCGTTCACTTTTTGTCATAAATAATGATGATGAATTTGGCTGGGCTGCGAAGGTTTTAGATAACGCTAGAAATAACTTAGGTGTTGATGTTAGTCTTCGCACCGAGCAAACTACACCCCTCACTCAAATCTGCGAAGGTTTTTAGTAACTCTTCTCCCAATTCTAACTCTTGATCTTCTGTTGTGTCTTGACTTGGTTGGAGTATTGTGCCTCTTCGAGTAGCTATCCCGCACCTTGGATAGTTCCAATCTTTAGAAGCCAGAGATTAGGTACTCCGAAAACAATTCTCAAAACAACCGAGAAACAAGACAAGAAACAAGAAGCAAAGATAAAAGCGTAAATTATAAAAAGAAACTAAAAACTTAATAACAAGTTTTATGCCTCCCTAAGGCACCAAAATTTGATCGTTTGTCAGCCGAGCAAATATAATTTCACTTTCTCACTCTACTAAATATAAATGAAGTACGTGATAAGTGTAGGATCATAATATCGCAACATACAAGGCTCGCGGGGTTAATGAACGACGGCGTCGCGAGGGAGTCGCAGGGAGCTAAAATAAACAACGCAATGAATAACGACAGGCAAAACATAAACAAGACGTGAGACCTGGCGAGGGTTAGGAAGTGTCGCGAGAGTGAATGTTTGTGCATTCGCGACACTTCGCGAGACATTCCCGAAAATAAAGGATAGCTTAGCCGTCATCCACTATGTATTACCCTATATAAAGGGCTAAACGAGTGTAAGAGGGAGAGATCTTTTTGGAATTGTTAGGCAAGTCATTAAGAGAGAGAAAGTTTAAGAGCGTTTTAACTTCTAAGTGTAATTCTATTTTCCTGTGTAAACACTTAATGAATTCAATCAATAAATGTTCTTGATCTTACATCTTCCAATGGATTAATTAAGCAAAATCGAGTAAGGGGTGTAGTGGGGAAATCCTGCTACTACATATGCGCTAGAAACGAGGACTTGTCTGAGAGATTGACGTAGAAATTGGAAGGAATTTGGATTAACAGAGAAAAGATTTGGAGAAGATCCTCAAGAATTCATTGAAAAAGAAAAATGGCTAGAAGAAGAAATGTACAAGGGCAATCAACGGTTGTAAGAAGAAGTGGGAGACTTGGCTGAGAAAGGAGGAATGAAACAGAGAATCATCAAGGATGAATAGGAGAAACGATGGAGAAGATCAAAATCAACACCGAACTCCCATTAAGCAAACGCTACCGAGGATTATGATAGAGTAAGTGTACATACTTGGAGATCCGATTCTCAAGACGAGAGAGAAGAGGAGCAAGAGTCATGAACAATGGACAAGGAGAGCAAGGAATGAACGGAGAAAACGAAGAAATCGCAAAGATTAGAAAGATTGAGACAAACAATACAAGAAGAGAGACGGCTAGAGGCGGAGGAACGAGCAAACTTGACAAGACAAATCATGAATTGAGGATGGAAAATATGAGGTTGCAAAATAGGAGATCTAGAAGTAGCGTGAGATCAAGTTCAAGATCGAATGGAGAAGAAAGAAGGAGAGTTTTACCAACAAAGCACCGATGAAGAAACACAAAATCCGAATATAGAGCATGGCGAGAGAAGAGGAGAAATAGAAGATCGTTATATTCCTCAACCTCAAAACCTTCAAAATGAGCGGAATAGGGAAAATCAAGAAAACATGCAACTCCAAGAACCGAATGACCCAACCAAGGGAGAATAATCTTGCACGGAGAGAAGAACTGAGAAGAAACCGAGAGATCGAGGATGACATTGAAAGACACTACATTGAACAAGCGCGTAGCTCGCGAAAGAGAAAGGCTAAGAGAAGAAATGGAAAATCAAGAGATGGAGGAGGCAATCCGGAGAATAACCATGATAACCGCGAAAGAAGAAGGGAACAAAATCGTGCCAATAGAAATATTAATGAAGAATATGAGAGGGCGCAGATGAGAGCCGAGAGACAAACAAGAAGAGAGAACAACCGGTATAATGGCGTGCGAATCAAGAAAGAAACGAAGAAGAGCGTCGCAGGAAAGGAGAGAAGAAAATAATGAGCAAGAAGGTCAAAACAGTACGAGCGAAGAAGGAGAGAAGCAGAGCTAAAAAGACCAAGAGAGTCAAATTCCGAGGCAAATGAACAAATCTTAAGAGAACTGGCCGAAATGAGAGGATTTGTCGAACAATAGAAGGGAAGGAGGAAGGAAACAATTGGACGGCCATCGCGAAGGCGCGAAGAACCCCTTCACGCTAGAAGTACGATGGGAGGAATACCTCCTAAGTGCAATCTCCCCGCATTAACAAACATCTTCGATGGAACAACCCCCAGTGCGGAAAAGATATCAAGGCCTATATGAGGTGTATGTTGCAATGGGAGAATCATGATGCTATACGTGTAAATATTTCAAGCGTCAAGCCTAATTGGAGAAGCACTAAAATGGTTTGAGGGTCTACCAAGGAACACAATCACATCATTTAATCATTTACAAGCCACATTCCTAGGAGCATACATAAGCAACAACTCTTCACGACCGTATTGAAGATGTATTCTGGTTGAAACAAAGGGTTGGCGAGAGCTTAAGGCAGCTTGACAATAAGATGGAGAACCATGTGTAGCGAAATGGCAGGACGGGTTGAGGAAAGATATCTCATCCTCTCATTTGTGAATGCTCTCTTCGCGACTAACTTGTTATACATTCAAATCTTTAGAGTCAAAAATACAATCACGATGGCGTAATCGAGAATTACAGGAAGAATATATCGCCTTAGAAGAAAGACAGAATGAAATGAATTCTTATCCAGTCGCGAACACAAACTCGAATCTGCGAACGCAAGCTTGTTACCTCGATTCATCAATACAATGGCGAGCACTTCGCAAGGACAAGAAGCGGGAAGGCCGATGAGAGACAATGGAAGATAGTAGCTATGGGAAGCCATGACCAGGAGGAATTTGAACAAGAAAGGAACTACTATAAATCAGAATAACAGCAATAATAAGATTCGAGGCTAGATCACGAGCAAGAAACTTATGGTGGACGAAGGCAATATAACCATGGAGGGCGAGAAGCCGCGAGAATAGTATGGGAACCAATTAAGATGCCTCCACCGAATGCTAGTGTGGAAAAGATCCGGGAGGCTATACTTGTGATGGAAGATGTACCAGCACCTTGGAACGCGGGGATGGAACCACCACCAAAGCGACATGGAAGTCATGAGTTTTGTTCTTACCATCGCTTCCATGGACATCGAACAAACGACTGCAGAAACGTAAAGAGAATTATTCTCAGGATGATTGATCAAGGGAAATTGAATCACTTTCTAAAAGGAGAAGAAAAAGGCTGGACATTACCACCACCACCGAGAAATGCACAAGAATAAAGGTGTCGCGAAAGGAAAGGAAACATTTGTGATAGAAATCGAACGAAAGCCAAAAATTTGAATTGCAACTCTATCGTCCCACTCTTATCGCACAATCGAAGATTTTCATGACAATGTGCTCGGAGAGTCTTTATAGAGATGCTGATGATAAAGAAATAATGAGCTTTGGCGAGAACGACGCAGCTTAGAAAAGTGGCAATTAAGACTATTTCTTTCTCTCGCCAGATGAAGTGCCAAAAGGAAGAGAAACACATGATAGCCCGTTGGTTGTAAAATTAGAGATTAACCCGAAACCAATTGATGGAGAAGATGATGAAGCGAAGCTTGTTGGGCGATCAACCGAATCCTAATCGACACCTAAGTTCGGTAAATATTCTCTTTACCACACTTACAAGACGATGGGAGGAAAAGATGAGGATTTGATCCCCTCGACATACAAGATATATGGCTTTAATGGCACTGCAAACAAACCAAAGGGAGAGGTTCACATGAGAATACCTCTACGGGGATTATCAACGATATCTTATTCGTGTGGTTGATGTGGAATCTCCATATAATGCGCCGATTGGGAGGCCATGGCTTCATGAAATTTTGGGAGTCGCATCAACATATCATCAATGCATAAAATTCCCACATCCAAATGGCATTGGTATTATACAGGAGATTGGAAGGAGTCACAAAGAATGTCATGAGGTCGATGTAGAAAGTCACAAGAAAGGAATGCCAAAAGAAAGGGTTGGAAGCAACATGTGAGAGATGAGCAAGAGAAAGGAAAAACTGATGGTAGATGTTATAGAAGTAAGGACCGAACATACATCGCGAGGTGAATGCCTAGAAACAGGCGAATGTTATGATAATAAAGGAGCGAAGGATATGAGGAACAAAAGGCATAAGAAGTGAATAGTCAACAAAAGCAGGAGGAAAAGTAGCAATTGAAGTAATGATATGCGAGAATCTTGCAGTCAAGGATAAATGAGAATTCGATTAAGAAAGAGATAAAGACACAACAAATGAAATGGAATTTGGCGAATACTTCGCAAACAAATATTAACAAATAATGAAACATGAATGATTGAATGATTGAATGATTTAACAAAGATGAATGAGTAAATGAATGGGACGAACCTTTATGGCGTACACCCTAGTTCGCGAATAACATTTCGTAAGAGGCAAATGTAAGACCTAAAGTGCGTCATATAAGGGGGTATCTCTCGACATGGCTCAGGGGGAAGGTTACACCGCTCCTGAAGCCTGAGTCATGAAAATTTGGGGCCATGAAGGCCTATCCTAAGAGGTACCTTGGATTCCCAACTATATATGTAGGTTATACCACGGTTGGGCGACCGAGGGTCTCTTCTTAGGAGTCGATGTATGCTCAAGGCGCCGAGGTACACGGTTGAGCCAAGAGTGCCCGGATGGATGAACCTACCCCGCCATTCTTGGCAAGTCTTGGCATATGTTGCACTCGCCCAAGAAAACTCCACTTAGGGTGCAAAATCTCGTAACCATAAACCATATAGGTATAAGGGATAAGAGGCTGCGAAAACAATCGGTTGTTGTTAAGACCGATGGGAGGAGCTAGTCTTGTATGGCCGATGTTTCGCCTCCTTGAAGGGGCAACCGGGAGATGATAAGGGCGATGCTCTCCATTAGGGGGTGTCAAACAGACGCAAATGTCATGAGGCTCTGTTCTCGCAAGAGAATTTAGGCTCGGCATATTTGTGCAATGATCCTGCAGAGGCAATAATACTAACGCGAGGGTAAGGCGAGATCAATGGGTCTTTACACGAAAGTGTACGACGTCCCCGCGATTTCGCCGCACGACCGGCAATGTCATGGGGCTATGTGTTCGCAAGGATATATAGGCCTGTCATATTGTCGCAACTAAAATATCTCCGCAGAGGCAAAAATACTTGGAAAATGATAAGGCAAGATCAATGGGTCTTTACATGCAAGTGTAAAGACGTCCTGCGATTTTGTCGCGATGAAAGGTGGCAGGGGAAGACCTCTAATTAGGGAGGTCTGACTTGGAAGACCACACAAAAATGATAAGGCAAGGTCAATGGGCCATTACATGATAGTGTAAAGGCGGCTTGCGACCTTGTCGCAACGATATATTTCAATAACAATAAAATAATTATTCAACAACATACATGATGACAACTAAAATCTTCCATCTGAAGATAAATAACAGAGGCAAGTATGGGAATGGAAAAGATGAAATATTGTTATTCATCTTCTGATGAAAGAGTTATACATCAATAATGTTAGCCAATTATATTACAAGGAAGAACTACCAAAAAAGGGGAAGTGAAGATTGAATTCGGGGGAAAATCCAAGAAATATACTATAATAAGGATACAGAAAATGTACAGATATTACAAGCGAAAAGAAAACAAAAAGAGTTATCTCTTTGGCGATTCTTCTTCTTCATCCGATTCTTCACCGATTATTCTCATCGCTGAATTTTCTTCTTCGTCAGCCTCGCTATCGTAAACGTCCGAGACAGCAGATTCTCAGAACCTTTTCAAGGAGACAGGATATGAATGCGGAGGGATATTGTGGTCCTTACAAACATACTCCATGCCTCCATTGCATAAAAAACGAACAAAGATCATTGCTAAAGTTTTTCACCGTTAGAAATTGTTTCTTCAACCGGAATATCTATTCTCGCAAGGAGAGATTCTTTTTGAAATGTTCTTTTTCGGTTTCGAGTTCTTTAATTCTCACTGAAAATTCCCGCGAGTTGTTCTTTTTCGATTCAAGCTCTCTAATTCTAACCCGAAGCCTCTTCTCGCATTCTCGCAAATAAGAAATAACAAGTTAACAATTTACAAGCAATACTACGAAATAAGAAGCAATAAGGTATAATAAGCAACCTTCTCTCGTCGGATATCATATCTTTAACCAAGGAAGTATGCTCTGGCGTGAAGACTAACATCAACACCTAGGTTATTTCCTGCATTATCTAAAACTTTCGCAGCCAGTGCGAATTCGTCATGTCACCGTTTATAACAAGGAGAGAACGAATTTGATCTTCTCGCTCACTAAGCAAGGAATTCTCATAGCAATTCATCTCGCTCAATTTGTAATTCAAGGAGAGATTGTTGAAATGTTGCTAATGCCTGTGCACCATTATTAGCAATGCGATCTTTATCATCTATATGGTCACTAATTTTCTTCCTCAAAATTTTGGTTTCTTTATGGGACTCGAGAAACATTCGTTTAAATTGGTTGGCAGCACTTAAACCAGATCTATGCTCAATTTCTAAAAGACGATATTTGGTCCAAGTTCATTTAATGAAAGAGAGTTAATTTTGTCCGATGAACTACTTAAAGAGTTGTTGAGGTGAGCGAGAAGAAGATTATTATCCATAGGATCGGAAATGTATGGAGAAGAATAGCCTCATCGGAGAGATTATATACATCTCGCGAAAGTAATAAGTTAGGTAGCAATATGCGTACCGATAAAATAAAGATAGTAAAAGAAGGTAAAATTTTATACCATAAAGTCAATTTCTGATTGGCGTTTTGAAGAGTGGACACCTTATCCTTTTGGGAGTCAAGTTCGGTGTTTAACTTTTGAATTCTCTCATCTTTATCGCGAGATGACGCAGCCTTCCGATCTCTAATTCTTGAATCTTCTTGCTCAATTGCAAATTCTTCTTTTCAAGATTGTTGCGTCTTCTTTCGAGATCCGAGGCAACTACAAAAGAAGTTCTTCCAACCTATAAAAGAAGATAGAAAAATCATTAATATATATATTTAAAAATTTAAAATTAACAGGAAATACGATCGCATACATACCAAAGATCCAAGTGCATTCAAGAAGTCAGAGACACAGCCTAGAGGTTCCATTGAAAGAATTATTGCCCTCTAATAAAGTAGCATTACACACGTTTGCGAGAGTCCCGCAAAGAGAAGATAGGGGAGCATCTCCCATTCCTTGGAAACAATCGGAGAAGATGCTAGATAACTGATCCATAGAAGAACTGGTCGACGAAATCTTCTTGGCGAGAGAAGGATTCGAGTCATGGTTATCATCGTCAGAAGATTCAGAGCTTGAGCTAAGGCGAGAAGAGGATTGGACCTTTCGCTTTTTAGTTAAGGGGCAGAGGATTTACCCTTGCGAGCGACAGTTCTACCCTTACTTTTAATCTTCGCAGCAATAGTTTCTTCAACTCCAACCTTCGCATACGCGTAAAGATAAGAAACAGAGGCAACAATATTGTTTTAAATAAGAAGAAAGGAGGTGATTCTTACTTCACACGTAAGCGATCGAAGCAATGTCAGAGTATCCTCCGACGGATCCTTTTTGTAGCTTCTTCTCAACCTAGCTATCTGAAAGATTTCACAAACTCAAAGAATTATAGAAAGAAAGTTGCGAAAAGCAAAATTTGAAGTCGGAAACATACCTCTTTCTTCTTCTCAGGCCATTTGAATTCCCAAGGATGATATCCTGCGAGATTTGCAGGAAGAATATGCGAGCCCGCGATGTAAGGACCATTTAAGATCAAGGGTACGACCCACCATTTCTCATCTTTGGAATGACGAGGAGAGGTATTATTACCTGGGTGCCAATCAATGTCTTGCATGAGTAATTTATCTTCAGAGACATTATCCTTTTTCTTCAGAGCGAACGCCCCAAATGAGATCTCGCATTCACCATAGTTATCACCGAGTAATTTTCAAAAAATTTTCCACAAAGCAGTATTTCTCAACAAAGCTATTTCAAGTCTCATGAATTTGGGATTTCTACGAATTAGCGTATAAAGATCCTTTGCCTGCACCGCGCTCGCGAACTCAAGCATCAAAGCAATACAATCGCCACTTAATTGATAAACAAACCGAGAGAATTTTTCATGGGCCAAGATTTCATAAAATAGAGGCATCTCGGGATTGTACAAGGGAATGGGAAGCCCCCGCGAAGTCGACCTAGCGAGACTATAATCTTTTGATCATCACATTGATGATCGTAAAAAAGATTTCGAAAGAATAGATGAAGGTTCTTGATTAGGAATGGTTGATAGAGTAAAACCCTTCTCAAGCAACTTTTGTTGAACTTCTTCAAAAGAAGTTTTGTATGCACGACTGATGCCGGCCATTTATCAGTATGGGAATGGATGGGAGATTGGAGATTAAGATCAGCGCTAGAAAGGATGAAGAAAAGATCTGCAGTGGCAGGAGCGCAAATTGCGGAAGAAGAGAGTCAAAGAAAAGTTGCAGAGAGAAACTAAAGAATGAAAAGAAGGGGAAAAGAAAACTATATATAGGAAAAAAAGATCCTCGAGAAAAACGAGGTCATTTAATGCGAAGAGACATGAATGGTCAAGAATAAGCGATTGAAAGAAACGTGTCAAGAAAAGACATTAATAATCAAAATCCGTAAAAGCACAAAATCGAAACAGATAAAGATAAGCAACATGGAAACAATATTGTAAAAATCTCATGATACTCTTCCTCTCGCAGAGAAATATGAGGAGAGATAGGAGACGATACTTCCCATATATCTCAAAGAAGCTTCTAACTTTGCAAAAGAATAGAGGCAAGTACGTACTTTTCAAAGAAAGTATTCTTTTGCTCGTTCCTTCACCAATTGAAACCAAGGAATATGACAACAATGAATTTTTCCTTTAAACCGCTCTTCAAGCAATATTCAAGGAAAAAGAGGCAAGATGTAGGATCATAATATCGCAACATACAAGGCTCGCGGGGTTAATGAACGACGGCGTCGCGAGGGAGTCGCAGGGAGCTAAAATAAACAACGCAATGAATAACGACAGGCAAAACATAAAGAAGACGTGAGACCTGGCGAGGGTTAGGAAGTGTCGCGAGAGTGAATGTTTGTGCATCTGCGACACTTCGCGAGACATTCCCGAAAATAAAGGATAGCTTAGCTGTCATCCACTATGTATTACCCTATATAAAGGGCTAAACGAGTCTGTAAGAGGGGAGAGATCTTTTTGGAATTGTTAGGCAAGTCATTAAGAGAGAGAAAGTTTAAGAGCGTTTTAACTTCTAAGTGTAATTCTATTTTCCTGTGTAAACACTTAATGAATTCAATCAATAAATGTTCTTGATCTTACATCTTCCAATGGATTAATTAAGCAAAATCGAGTAAGGGGTGTAGTGTGGGAAATCCTGCTACTACAATAAGAAAGAGTTCGTTCCCACAGAGAGGCTTTTGTTGTTATAGAATTTCAGTTTCTTAGTAACCAAGGGGGGATTTTTGTTTTATCTAAGCAATAAAAGTAATTGAAAGCAATAAAATAATTTGAATAATCAATAAGGAGAAGATATTGGTCACGGGATAGTATCATTCACAAACATGTATTTTCATCAATGATTAGAATTGATAATTTAATCTCTCATTTACTAAAAGTCCTAGGATACCTTGATCGCAAGTATATCCCGCTAATTCCCTGATTTCATCACAACCACATTAAAAGATGCATATGTGAATTCTTCCTAGAAAGCAACCTAAAGTGTAAAAGCACAATTAAGTTTAACTCCCTCAAAGCACTAAGTTCTATGAAATAAGACTAATCAAGGCAATCAAACGTGTAAAATCACTAATTCAATTTAACCAAGGTTATGATTCTTATGCAATTATAAAGATGTATCACTACAAGTAATAACCACACTATGCTACTTAGAATCAGGGATAAACAACTATTTCGTATTGAAAACCCTAATCTAGCAATAGAGATGAATGTAAATCGGATGATTCCGGACTCAACCAAACAAACAATCAAATCATATGACAATATTAATAATGAATCATAAACAATAAAGTATTGAGACAAAACTAATTCATAGATTTAAATAACATGTTGAGAAATCAACTTTATCCCATAACCAATAATATGTGTTAGCTACTCATAGCTATGGAGTTCATCATAAAAATTTATATTGAATAGAAGAAGATGAACAAAAGCAAACCTTAGTAGCGTCAACAAAAGCGGCTCTCTCCAAGTTCCAAGAATAATACGTGATCCAAAGTTGTAGAAAACTTTCTCCTTTTGTAGCTTTTCATCTTTCCAAAACTAGGTCTTCAAAGCCCAAAGTCCAATAACAAGATGTCCACCAAGCCCATATGTGAGGAATACCCATGTGAAAATATGTCCCAAAAATAGTCGCCGGAAAACTGGTATTATGGCCGGAAATTGGCTGGAGAAGTAACCGGAATATAGCTCAGGTGACCGGCAAAGTCCACCCGGTCACCGATCAACGAATCAGCTCGGTCGGGTCAACTGAGTGAACTCGGTTCAAGCACCGAGTTAATGAGTCAGATGGGTGAATCAGCTGAGTGAGGTAATCAAGTCTGAGTCAGAGGCTAACTCAGCTGACTTGGTTCTAGCCTTCTAGGCCATTGCACAGGCCTGAGCTGTTGCAACTCTGAATTAAATTACTCCATCTCTATCTCTGTAGCTCCAGTACCAAGCTCTCTTCTTCCATGACACAACTCCATCTCTGCATTCAATTCCTGCTGCTACATTTGTTCTCTATCTCATTTTTACAGTACCAACAACACCTGCAATTCCAGACTACCACTGTAATATCAGTTTCTGCATCTCAACTTGCCAATCCCGCAATTTTGATTCACATTCCAACAAAGAATGCAACTCACCACCGCCTCCATGACAAATTTCATATAAACCACCAGTGCCTTCACTCACCATCACCAGAACTTCAATCCTGTAATTCACCAACACACGGCAAAGCATCATTTCTTCCATTTGTGGCTTACAACCACCACTCGTAGCCAACATCAGTTTCTATAGCAGAGCCATTGTTGCACCT
Organism: Papaver armeniacum; assembly: GCA_023531295.1. NCBI lineage: Eukaryota > Viridiplantae > Streptophyta > Magnoliopsida > Ranunculales > Papaveraceae > Papaver > Papaver armeniacum. The sequence goes on along the minus strand of JAJJWW010004025.1, from coordinate 57,988 downwards.
GCAATCACCCATTAAGCACAAACCCATTTAATATCCATCAACTCAGGTCTTCTCGGTGCCATCATTCTTCCCTGTATTGCAAAGCACCCACACAGCTCATGATTTCTGCTACATTTTAACACCACCATTGACTCAAACCAACACCCATTTACTCAAACCTAACCATTCTGCAGCTTCCATTCAATCACTGCACAACCATTACTTGCCCTGGAACACTTCATAGCTGTACCATTCTTCGCCATCTCCGCAATTCAGCTCAACTAATCAGCACCAGGAGACTCTCATTCAGGTCACCACCATTTTACATTATAGCTGCACCTGCAATGCCCTTTCATCCTTTCCAACACCACCAGTGCCTCACCGCAGCCTTCAACAAAGATCCACGCAGCCTCACCAAGCCATCATCTCGCAAAGACATAACCACCTCCATATCTTCATTGCAGCATCACTTGCGACTCAAACAATTCATCTTCTAATTCTCAATGGCAATGCACCCTTCTCTAGTATCGGATGCAAAGATGCCATCGTTTGAGCTCAACCACGGGTTATTATCAAAACCACAGCAGCAACTTGTACCCTGTCCTAAACATTCATCTAAAAATCCATCCAACATCTCATTCTGTATGCCATCTCCTTGTTACTCATACACAACTCGGGCCATCGACTCACACCTGCAATCACTGCCAACAACAGTCTTGCAGCTCCACTTAAGTTCACCTAATTCAATCAGAACTAGCCATTAACTCAGGCCCTGGTGTAGCAGACAAAACCTTGCAGTCTTCATTACCATTTGCAACAGCAAAACACACTGCTTATGGAGCCATTCCCTTGCCTGCAACTCAACTCAACCCATTTCAGTTGCACACTCTTTAATTCTTATCTCATGAACACAGCACAACCATCTCTACCTGTTGCAACCTCATCAAGACCACCACCATATTCTCTTCATCACAACAATAAGCCAGTCAATCTAAACTCAAATCTGAGCTTTTAACCCTTCTGGTTCACCTTCTTCTTCTCCACACAGTCTTCTCTCCTCTTCAATTCAACCTTAGATTCAACAACAACCACCATATTCTCTTCTTGTTCTTGATCCCGATCTGACTTCATGGTTTCATAATAACCTAATCTCATGGTCACTGAAACACTTAAATTGACCCCAAATTCACACCACATACTCCTAATTCTTCATTGAACACAACCACTGTCAAACCCTAACTTTAATTCATCATCCAACTTCAATTGCAGTACCAATTACTAAGATCAACACAAAATTATCACCATTCGACTCTCCTACAGAAACCCAATTACTCTCGTTCTTTCCAGTATCAACCCTGTAGTTGCAGGAAATCCCACACTACACCCCTCACTATATCTTGATAATAATTTCTAGATCTAAACTTATTAATCACCTAAATCTCAAAATATAAGTGCTAGAAATTTAAATAAACACATAAGATTTTTTACGTGGTTTGATCAATGTGATCTACATCCACGATTCTTCACTATGATTGTTGAGGTTACATTAATATTACATTGGAAATATCCATTAATGGATATTTTCTAGAGCTCTAGATCTAATTATTTGGGGAAGAAGATGATAAAGAAAATAAATCCTTCTCTAAAAATATCTCTCTCCTAAAAAATATCTCTCCCCTCCTAAAAGTGTTCTCTCAAAATTATTCCCCCTTTCTCTCTCCTGCTCTCCTCTTTATATAGGTGTTTACATAGTGGATGACAACTCACATACAGCTCATATTCTCGCGAGCTCTTTGATAATTTCGCGCAGCTCTTGCTACCTTCTCGCGAGACACTCTCGCGAGTCTTGCTACCTTCTCTCGAGACACTCTCTCGAGTCTTGCTACCTTCTCTCGAGACACTCTCGCGAGTCTTGCTACCTTCTCTCGAGACACTCTCGCGAGTCTTGCTACCTTCTCTCGAGACACTCTCTCGAGTCTTGCTACCTTCTCTCGAGACACTCTCTCGAGTCTTGCTACCTTCTCTCGAGACACTCTCTCGAGTCTTGCTACCTTCTCTCGAGACACTCTCGCGAGTTAAGAAAATAATTGAATCTCGCACGCTAAGAAAATATGTTGTGCGATATTTGAATCCTACATCTTGCCTCTTTTTCCTTGAATATTGCTTGAAGAGCGATCTTTAAGGAAAAATCTGTTGTTGTAGTAATCTTTGGTCTTTGTTGATGAAGGAACGAGCGGAAGAATACTGGACTTGAAAAGTACGTACTTGCCTCTATTCTTTTGCGAAGTTCCGAAGCTTTGAGAAGTATATATGAAGTATCGTTTCTTGAATTATGCGAAGTATGAAGTATCCTTGAAGAAGTATATGAAGTACTTAATCCTCGAAATATATATAAGAAGTATGAAGTATCCTTTGAGAAGTATAAGAAGTACTCAATCCTCGAAATATATAAGAAGTATGAAGTATCCTTTGAGAAGTATAAGAAGTACTTAATCCTCTAAATATAAGAAGTATTGCGAATCCATCATGCGAAACTCTCGCTCCATGTTCTTTGCCTCATGCTATCTTTGTAATGCAAATAAAAATTTAGATTAGTATTCAACATTTCTTTTATCAAAAATTTTCATTTAATTGCAAGTTCAAATCATTTTTCTTTGTTTTGATTTCCTTTGTATAACTTGTTTCGTCTCAAACGATAAACATCTTTCATGGAAATGATCCTAATAGGTACCCCCTTATATGACGCACTTTAGGTACATTGCCTCTTGCGAAATCATAAGGTAAATTCGCGAACTAGGGTGTACGCCATAAAGGTTTGCCCGCTACTACTCTCCATGTTGGATATCATTCTCATTTGAAACAAATCAAATATTTAAGGAAATATATAAATTGATCTCTGCGAGATATTGTTCTCGAATTATTGTAATCGTGAAATCTTTGTAATTCTGCGATTGTATCGCGTTTTGTAAATCAAATCAAAAATCTTTTATTTTTTTGTAAGTAAAATGTTCAAGGAAAGTGGTACTTAGCTTTTGTGGTTTGTTGTTGTCAATCTCGCGCAGAAAAAGAAATGTGAGAAGTGAGACTTGAACCCTTGACCTGCCTCTTGCATATTCTCGCACCATACCAATTGTGCTAATCCTCATTTGCAAAATTAACTTGCGAGATAATCATCAACTTTCTTCTTTGCGAGATAAGCAAAGTCTCATGCGAAATTTCGCATAACAAAAATAAATGTGCGAGAGCAAGAATTGATCCTGCGACCTCCGCTTGCATTCATGCCTCCCGACCAACCGTGCTAGCCCCGCCTCTGCGAAGTGTTTCTCGAAATAATCACTTACTTTCTTCTTGCGAGATACTGTTGCGAAAAATCCATGTGAAAAATACACGTTCGTTGAGACTTGAACTCGCGACCATGAACTCATTAACTTCGCAGTGACCAACTGTGCTGCCTCTTGCTTGCGAGATAACGAAACAACCTTGCGAGATTATACATTTTTTTCCCTTTTTGCGAAGCCAAAAAATTCTTTGCGAGGAGGGAGGTTCGAACCCGCGACCTCTGGTTTATACTCTTCGCCAGTGACCAATTGTGCTAGCTGCTTTGTTTGTGAAAGAAACACACAATACTATAACTTTATTCACTTCTTCGCTCTCGGAAGTTTAAAAATATGTAAAAGGTGGGATTCGAACTCGCAACCCCAAGCTTGTTCTCTTCGCAAACGACCATCTGGGCTACTTGTTGCTTGCGAAGGAAACACACAATGCTATAGCTTTATTCCATTTTTTCCCCTCTTGAAAGTTCAAAAATATTTGAAAAAATATGACTGTGGCGAGATTTGATCTTGCGACATCAAGCCTCTTCGCTCCAACTCAAACCATCTGTGCGAGCTTCTGTTTGTGATAAAATTCACAGCGTTTTGTTCTTATCCTTTTCTTCATTCTTCCTTTATTTCCTTCAACAATTTTCCTATTTTCTTTTTCTCCTGAATATGAAATCTTCCATTAAAAAATTAGCTTTCTTCCTTGAATTTCATCACAACAACCTATTTTTTTTTTTTTTTTTTTCTCTTCATGTCTTTGAATTGTTGACGGTGTTTTCTCCCTGAAAGTGTGATTTCTTCCATAAAACTTCCATTTTTGAACCCAAATTTTGTAGATCTAAATAATAAGTATGAACAGTAATTACTTTTCATGGAAATTTCTCTTAAAGTTTATAGATCCAATTGAATTCATCACCAACAGTAGCCGTTTTTTCTAAACTTTCTTGAACCAACAAGATTAGGTCCCTGTTTCTAGCGCATATGTAGTAGCAAGATTTCCCACACTACACCCCTTACTCGATTTTGCTTAATTAATCTATTGAAAGATGTAAGATCAAGAATATTTATTGATTGAATTCATGAAATGTTTACATAGGAAAATAGAATTACACTTAGAAATTAAAGTATGCTTAAACTTTCTCTCTCCTAATGACTTGCCCAACAATTTCAAAGAGATCTCTCCCTTTTACAGACTCATTTAGCCCTTTATATAGGGTAATACATAGTGGATGACAAATGTGCTACCCTTTATTTTCGGAATGTCTCGCGAAGTGTCGCAGATGCACAAACATTCACTCTCGCGACACTTAACCCCTCGCCAGGTCTCACGTCTTCTTTATGTTTTGCCTGTCGTTATTCATTGCGTCGTTTGTTTTAGCTCCTGCGACTCCTTCGCGATGCTGTCGTTTATTAATCTCGCGAACCTTCAATCAATAAATATTCTTGATCTTACATCTTTCAATAGATTAATTAAGCAAAATCGAGTAAGGGGTGTAGTGTGGGAAATCTTGCTACTACATATGCGCTAGAAACAGGGATTGAGCAGAGATTGACGTAGAAATCGGAAGGAATTTGGATTAACAGAGAAAAGATTTGGAGAAGATACTCAAGAATTCATTGGAAAAGAAAGATGGCTAGAAGAAGAAATATACAAGGGCAACCAACGATTGTAAGAAGAAGTGGGAGACTTGCTGGAGAAAGGAGGAATGAAACAGGAGAATCGTCAAGGATGAATATGAGAAACGATGGAGAAGATCAAAACCAACCACCGATCTCCCCAGTAGCAAACGCAGTTGTGGATTATGATAGAGTAAGTGTACATACTTGGAGGTCTGATTCTGAAGATGAGAGAGAAGAGGAGCAGCAGCTGGTGAACAATGGACAAGGAGAGCAAGGAATGAATGGAGAAAACGAAGAAATTGCAGCATTAGAAAGATTGAGACAAACAATACACGAAGAGAGACGGCTAGAGGCAGAGGAACGAGCAAACTTGACAAGACAGAATCATGAATTGAGGATGGAAAATATGAGGTTGCAAAATAGGAGATCTAGAAGTAGCGTGAGATCAAGTTCAAGATCGAATAGGGAAGAAAGAAGGAGAGTTTTACCAACAGAAAGTACCGAGGAAGAAACACAAAATCCGAGTACAGAGCATGGCGAGAGAAGAGGGGAAATAGAAGATCGTTATATTCCTCAGCCCGAAAATCTTCAAAATGAGCGGAATAGGGAAAATCAAGGAAACATGCAACTCCAAGAACCGAATGACCCAGCTGCTGAAGGGAGAATAATCTTGCATGGGAGAGAAGAACTGAGAAGAAACCGAGAGATTGAGGATGACATTGAGAGACACTACATTGAACAAGCGCGGCTAGCTCGCGAGAGAGAAAGGATAAGAGAAGAAATGGAAAATCAAGAGATGGAAGAGGCAATCCGGCAGAATAACCATGACAACCGCGAAAAGAAGAAGGGAACAAAATCGTACCAATAGAAATATTAATGAAGAATATGAGAGGGTGCGAGATGAGAGCCGAGAGACAGCCAAGAAGAGAGAACAACCGATATAACGGTGTGCGAATTGATGAAAGAAACGAAGAAGAGCGTCGCAAGGAAAGAAAGAAGAGAGAAAATAACGAGCGGGAAGGTCAAAATAGGCACGAGCGAAGAAGGAGAGAAGCGAGTTAAAAAGACCAGTAGAAATCAAACTCGAGGCAAATGAACAAATCTTAAGAGAACTGGCTGAAATGAGAGGATTACTGAATAGTAGAAGGGAAGGAGGAAGGAGACAGTTAGACGAAGCCATCGCAGACGCCGCGAAGAATCCCTTCACGCTAGAAGTACAGATGGGAGGAATACCTCCTAAGTGCAATCTACCTGCGTTAACCAACATCTTTGATGGAACAACCTGTGCGGTACAACATATCAAGTCTTATATGAGATGTATGTTACAGTGGGAGAATCATGATTCTATACTATGCAAATATTTCTCATCAAGCCTAATAGGAGAAGCACTAAAATGGTTTGAAGGTCTGCCAAGGAACACAATCACATCATTTAACCATTTACAAGCCACATTCCCTGGGAGCATACATAAGTAATGACTCTTCGCGACTAGGTATTGAAGATGTATTCGGGTTGAAACAAAGGGTTGGCGAGAGCTTAAGGCAGTTGACAATAAGATGGAGAACCATGTGTAGCGAAATGGCAGGACGGGTTGAGGAAAGATATCTCATCCTCTCATTTGTGAATGCTCTCTTTGCGACTAACTTGTTGTACATTCAAATTTTTAGAATCAAAAATACAATCACGATGGCAGAACTGCGAGAGTTACAGGAAGAATACATTGCCTTAGAAGAAAGACAGAATGAAATGAATTCTTATCCAGTCGCGAACACAAGCTCGAATGCTGCGAACGCAAGTTTGTTGCCTCAATTCATAAATACAGTGGCGAGTACTTCGCAAGGACAGCAAGCAAGGAAAGCTGATGAGGGACAGCAGAAGATAGTAGCCATGGGAAGCCACGATCAAGAGGAATTTGAACGAGAAAGGAACTATTACAACCGTAACAGCAATAATAAGATTCAGAGGCTAGATCATGTGCAAGAAACATACGGTGGACGAAGGCAAAATAACCGTGGAGGGCAGAGAAGTCGCAGGATAGTATGGGAAGAGATTAAGATGCCTCCACTGAATGCTAGTGTGGAAAAGATCTGGGAAGCTATACTTGTGATGGAAAATGTACCAGCACCTTGGAATGTGGGAATGGAACCACCGCCAGGCGATAGAAGTCATGAGTTTTGTTCTTACCATCGCTTCCATGGGCATCAAACAAACGATTGTAGAAACATAAAGAGAATTATTCTCAGGATGATTGATCAGGGGAAGCTAAATCACTTTCTAAAGGGAGAAGAAACAGGCCAGACTTTACCACCACCACCAGAGATGCATAGAACAGTGTCAGCAAAAGGAAAGGAAACATTTGTTATAGAAGTTGGAACAAAAGCTAAAAATTTGAATTGCAACTCTATCGTGCACTCCTATCGCACAATCGAAGATTTTCATGACAACGTGCTCAGTAGAGTCTTTGCGAGAGATGCTAATGATAAAGAAATAATGAGCCTGGCGAGAATGACGCAGTTAGAAAAGTGGCAGCTGAAGACCATTTCTTTCTCTGCAGATGAAGTGCCAAAAGGAAGAGAAACACATGATAGCCCGTTGGTTGTGAAACTAGAGATTAACCCGAAACCAGTTGATGGAGAAGATGATGAGGCGAAGCTTGCTTTGGGCGATCAACCGAATCTTAATCGACACTGGAAGTTCGGTGAATATTCTCTTCTACCATACTTACAAGACGATGGGAGGAAAAGATGAGGATTTGATCCCCTCTACATACAAGATATATGGCTTTAATGGCACCGCAAACAAAACCAAAGGGAGAGGTTCGCATGAGAATACCTCTACAAGGATTATCAACTGATATTTTATTCTGTGTGGTTGACGTGGAATCTCCATACAATGCGCTGATTGGGAGGCCATGGCTTCATGAAATCTTGGGAGTCGCATCAACATATCATCAATGTATAAAATTTCCACATCCAAATGGCATTGGTATTATACAGGGAGATTGGAAGGAGTCGCAACAATGTCATGAAGTAGATGTAGAAAGCTGCGAAGAAAGAAATGCCAAAAGAAAAGGTTGGAAACAACATGTGAGAGATGAGCAGAGAAAGGAAAAATTGATGGTGGATGCCATAGAAGTAAGGACTGAACATACCTCGCGAGGTGAGTGCCTAGAGACAGGCGAATATTATGGTAATAATGAAGCAAAGGATATGAGGAACAAAAGGCATAAGAAGTGAATAATCAACGAAAACAGGAGAAAAAGTAGCAATTGAAGTAATGATGTGCGAGAATCTCGCAGCCAAGAGTATATGGGAACTCAGTTAAGAAAGAAAAATGAAAATACAGAATTGTGCATACTTCGTAAACAAGTATCAGCAAATAATGAAACATGAATGATTGAATGATTTAACAAATATGAATGAGTAAAAGAATGGGACGAACCTTTATGGCGTACACCCTAGTTCGCGAATAACATTTCGTAAGAGGCAAATGTAAGACCTAAAGTGCATCATATAAGGGGTATCTCTCAACATGGCTCAGGGGGAAGGTTACACCGCTCCTGAAGCCTGAGTCATGAAAATTTGGGGCCCATGAAAGCCTATCCGGGAGAGATACCTTGGATTCCCAACTATATAAGGTTATACCCTGGTTGGGCGACCGAGGGTCTCTTCCAAGGAGTCAGTGTATGCTCAAGGCGCCGAGGTACACGGTTGAGCCAGAGTGCCCGGGATGGATGAACCTACCCTGGCCATTCTTGGCAAGTCTTGGCATATGTTGCACTCGCCCGAAGAAAACTCCACTTAGGGTGCAGTCTCGTAACCATAAACCATATAGGTATAAGGGATAAGAGGCTGCGAAAACAACTGTTGTTGTTAAGACCGGATGGGAGGAGCTAGTCTTGTATGGCCGATGTTTCGCCTCCTTGAAGGGGCAACCGGGGAGATGATAAGGGCGACGCTCTCCAATAGGGGGAGTGTCAAAACAGACGCAAATGTCATAAGGCTATGTTTTCGCAAGAAAATTTAGGCTCGTCATATTTGTGCAATGATCCTGCAGAGGCAATAATACTAACGCGAGGGTAAGGCGAGATCAATGGGTCTTTACACGAAAGTATACGGACGTCCTGCGATTTCGTCGCACGACGGCAATGTCATGGGGCTTTATGTTCGCAAGAATATATAGGCCTGTCATATTGTCGTGACTAAAACATCCTGCAGAGGCAAAAATACTTGGAAAATGATAAGGCAAGATCAATGGGTCTTTACATGCAAGTGTAAAGACGTCCTGCGATTTTGTCGCAATAAAAGGTGGCAGGGGAAGACCTCTAATTAGGGAGGTCTAACTCGGAAGACCACACAAAAATGATAAGGCGAGGTCAATGGGCCCTTACTTGAAAATGTAAGGGCGGCTTATGACCTTGTCGCAATGAGAAGAAGAGATAAAATACATTTATGAAGATAAGGCAAGGCAAGTAAAATTCTTGATTTATGAAGATACCTGCGACCTCGTCGCAACAATACATTTCAATAACAATAAAATTATTATTCAACCATATACATGATGACAACTAAAATCTTCCATCTGAAGATAAATAACAGAGGCAAGTATGGGAATGGAAAAGATGGAATATTGTTATTCATCTTCTGATGAAAAGAGTTATACATCAATAATGTTAGCCAATTATATTACAAGGAAGAACTACCAAAAAAGGGGGAGTGAAGATTGAATTCAGGGGGGGAAAATCCAAGAAATACACTATATTACAGATATTACAAGCAGAGAAAGAAAACAAAAAGAGTTATCTCTTTGGTGATTCTTCTTCTTCATCTGATCCTTCAGTCCTATTATTCTCATCGCCAGAATTTTCTTCTTCGCCAGCCTCGCTATCGAAACGTCTGAGACAGGCAGATTCTCAGGAACCTTTTCAAGGAGCCAGGGATATGAATGCAGAGGGATATTGTGGTCCTTACAAACATACTCCATGGCTCCATTGCAAAAACGAACAGCATCATTATTAAAGTTCTCCACTGTCGTCAGAAATTGTTTTTTCAACTTGGAATATTTATTCTCGCGAAGGGAGAGATTCTTTGCGAGCTGTTCTTTTTCGGTTTCGAGTTCTTCAATTCTCGCTGGAAAATTCCTGGCGAGTTGTTCTTTTTCAGATTCAAGCTCTCTAATTCTAACCTGAAGCCTCTTCTCAAATTCTGCAAATAGGAAACAACAAGTTAACAATTTACAAGCAATACAACAGAAGTAAGAAGCAGTAAGGTATAATAAGTAACCTTCTCTATCAGATATCATATCTTTAATCAAGGAAGTATGCTCGGCATGAAGACTAACATCGACACCTAGGTTATTCCTGGCATTATCTAAAACCTTCGCAGCCCAGGCGAATTCATCATCACTACTAATAACGAGAAGAGAACGAACTTGCTCTTCTCGCTGCTTAAGCATGGTATTCTGATGAAGGAGTTCATCTCGTTCAACTTGCACACCAAGAAGAGATTTGTGGAATTCTGCTAATGCCTGTGCACCTCTGTTAGTAATGCGGTCGTTCTCATCTATGAGATCACTAATTTTCTTCCTTAAAGTCTTGATTTTCTTCTCGGAATCAAGGTACATTCGTTTAAAGCGATTGGTTAAATTCAAACTAGATCTGTGTTCGATCTCTAAGAGATGATATTTGGATTGAAGATCCTTTAATGAAAGGAGGTTAGTTTTATTTGAGGAACTACTTAGAGATTGATTAAGGTGAGCAAGAAGAAGATCATTATCCATAGGTTCAGGAAATGTATGGAGAAGAATGGCCTCATCGGAGAGATTATATACATCTGCGAAGGTAATAAGTTAGGCAACAATATGCAACCGATAAAATAGAAATGATAAAAGGAAGTAAAATCTTATACCATAAAGTTGCTGATTAGCGTTCTGAAGAGTGGACACCCTATCCCTTTGAGAGTCAAGTTCGGTATTTAACTTTTGAATTCTCTCGTCTTTATCGCGAGATGACGCAGCTTCAGTCTCTAATTCTTGAATCTTCTTGCTCAATTGCAAATTCTTCTTTTCAAGATTGTTGCGTCTTCTCTCGAGATCTGAGGCAACTACAAAAGAAGTTCTTCCAACCTATAAAAGAAGATAGAAAAATCATTAATATACATATATTTAAAAATTTAAAAGGGAAATACGACTGCATACGTACCAAAGATCCAAGTGCATTCAAGAAGTCGGGAGACACAATTCTAGAGGCTCCATTGAAAGAATTATTGCCCTCTAATAAAGTAGCATTACACACGTTTGCGAGAGCCCCGCAAAGAGAAGCTAGGGGAGCATCTCCCATTCCTTGGAAACAGTCTGAGAAGATGCTAGATAACTGATCCATAGAAGAACTGGTCGACGGAATCTTCTTGGCGAGAGAAGGATTCGAGTCATGGTTATCCTCGTCAGAAGATTCAGAGCTTGAGCTAAGGCGAGAAGAAGATTGGACCTTTCGCTTCTTAGTTAATGGAGCAGAAGATTTACCCTTGCGAACGACAGTTTTACCCTTACTTTTAATCTTCGCATTTCTACTTTCTTCAAATTGAAACCTTCGCATACGGTTAAAGATAAGAAACAGAGGCAACAATATTGTTTCAAATAACAAAGGAAATGTTTCTTACTTCACTCGTAGCGATCGAAGTATGGTCAGAGTACTCTCCAACGGATTATCCTTGTACTTTCTTCTCAATTTGGCGATCTGAAAAAATTTTACAAACTCAACATATATAAAAAGAAAGTTGCAAAGGCAAGATTTAAAATGGGAAACATACCTCATTTGCCTTATCGTGCCATTTGAATTCCCAAGGATGATACCTGCGAGATTCGCAGGAAGAACGTCGAGCCCGCGATATAAGGGCCATTTAAAATCAAGGGTACAACCCACCACTTCTCATCTTTGGAGTGGCGAGGAGTAGTATTATTTCCCGGGTGCCAATCAATATCCTGCATGAGCAATTTATCCTCAGGAACATTATCCTTCTTTTTCAGGCGAACGCCCCAGCGAGATTTCGCATTAATCATCTTTATCACTGAATAGTTTTCAAAAAAGCTCTCTACAGTGTACTTCTCAAATAGCCTATTTCCAAGTCTCATAAATCGGGGTGTCTAACAAAGTAGTAGGGTATAAAGATCCTTTGCCAAAGCACCACGATTCGCGAACTCAAGCATTAGGCGAATGCAATCGCCACTCAATTGATAAACAGCCCGAGAGAATTTTTCATGGGCCAAGATTTCATAAAATAAAGGCATCTCGTGGATTGTACAAGGGAATGGGAAGTCCCGCGAGAAGTCGACCTAGCGAGACTATAATCTTTTGATCATCACATTGATGATCGTAAAATAACTTTGCAGAAAGAATAGATGAAGATTCTTGATCGGTAATGGTTGATAGAGTGAAACCCTTCTCGAGCAACTTCTGTTGAACTTCATCAAAAGAAGCTTTGTATGCACGACTAATGGAAGCCATTATCGGTATGGGAATGGATGGGAGGTTAAAGGTTAGGATCAGCGCTAGAAAGGACGAAGAAAAGATTTGCGGTAGCGAGGAGCGCAAATTGCGGAAGGAGAGAGTCAAAGAAAAGTTGCGAGAGAGAAACTAAAGGATGAAAAGGAGGGGAAAAGAAAACTATATATAGGGAAAAAGATCCTCGAGAAAAACGAGGTCATTTAATGCGAAGAGACATGAATGGTCAAGAATAAGCGGTTGAAAGAGACGTGTCAAGAAAAGACATTAATAATCAAAATCCGTGTAAAAGTACAAAATCAAATGATAAAGATAAGCGATCAGGAAACAATATTGTAAAAATCTCATGATACTCTTCCCCTCGCAGGAGAAATATGAGGAGAGATAGGAGACGATACTTCGTATATATCTCAAAGAAGCTTCGGAACTTTGCAAAAGAATAGAGGCAAGTACGTACTTTTCAAGGAAAGTATTCTTTTGCTCGTTCCTTCATCAACAAAAATCAAAGATCGCTACCACAATAGATTTTTCCTTAAAGATCGCTTGTCAAGCAATATTCAAGGAAAAAGAGGCAAGATGTAGGGTCGTAATATCGCAACAAGCAAGGTTCGCGAGATTAATAAACGACAGCATCGCGAAGGAGTCGCAGGAGCTAAAACAAACGACGCAATGAATAACGACAGGCAAAACATAAAGAAGACGTGAGACCTGGCGAGGGTTAAGAAGTGTCGCGAGAGTGAATGTTTGTGCATCTGCGACACTTCGCGAGACATTCCCCGAAAATAAAGGGTAGCTTAGCTGTCATCCACTATGTATTACCCTATATAAAGGGCTAAATGAGTCTGTAAAAGGGAGAGATCTCTTTGAAATTGTTGGGCAAGTCATTAGGAGAGAGAAAGTTTAAGCATACTTTAATTTCTAAGTGTAATTCTATTTTCCTATGTAAACATTTCATGAATTCAATCAATAAATATTCTTGATCTTACATCTTTCAATAGATTAATTAAGCAAAATCGAGTAAGGGGTGTAGTGTGGGAAATCTTGCTACTACAAACCCTGCTCTCTTTGAGTATTCTCAGCTTCAGAAATTCATCACACAAACCCCATCAGAAGAGAAAACGATCCTCGATATTCTCAGCCCTGGAACTTATCAGAAACTCACCACCGATTTCTATGAATCTCACTATTTTGATCTCAGAGAGATTATGCCGCCATCCCATCTCGATTAAACCCAATGATGAGAAAAACTCTTCTCTGATTTTTAGGGTCTGTGTAGGAAATGAGAGTGATATAGCCACCCATGTAGTACTGGATAAGGGCCAACCAGCTGAACTATCAATTTCCCTTCAACTGTCGGTCCTGCGAGACTGACAATCCAGTTTTCGTAATTCTTGTTCTTTCGGTTCCCTAGAAATGACAAGATGGCTCCATCACTCGCCTATGAATTGATCTTTTGTTCCCTTGAAGCTCCAAATGGACGTTTCTCCTTCTTTTGCTCCCAAAGACTCCATTGCACCTAATAACTCAAAACTAAACATTAGAAATGCAATTCCCAAGAATAATAGCAAAGAAAGCATAAATACTAGATATAAAATTAGGTGTTTTACAACACCTATCAAATCGCCAGGCGTTATTGGTATTGTTATTCATTGCATATCTTGTGAACAACCAATATGTGTGATTAGTATAACCGCTCATGACTTGTTTGTGTTCTTGGTAAAACTATTCACAAAGGCCTTACTTTTGTATTGGTATGACTTTTATTAGTGAAACCGATCTTAAGTAATCACCTGAGATGGTATGATCGAGTTTGTGATTTTGTGTAAGAACGACTCTGGGTAAAGGGGAACCGATCCTAGTAAGAGATGCAATACATCACAAAGGGGAATCGATCCTTGTATGAGGTGAAGCATATTTTAGCAGAAAGGGGAACCGATCCTATGGACATGTGTAACACATTCAAGTTAGATACCATATATATGTGGGGAACCGATCCTAGTACCTAGTCAACCGAATTTTGGAAAGCTAGTATGACTATGCACAGTACTCACATGGAGGTAGAACCTAAACTTGTTTTGGTAGAACCGTTAAACCCATGATTGGTGATTGAGTGTTCTTGATCAATCACATAGTTCTTGAAAGTCAGATGAACCAATTCTAAACTTGATTGGAAGTGTGGCAAATTGGTTTCAAGATTGTAAGTATGAAAGAGGACTTACAAAGTAAGGATGTCGACATACTTTGAACATGTACAGTAACTCTTATTTTTAATTGTTCAAAGTTATTCCTTAATAGCTAAAGGAAGAAAATCCCAGGATCGAAACATAAATAAGTGAAGAATCTTTTATTTAAGGTTTTAATTTTATTTTAGGAAAATGAGAATTAGTAATGTGCATTTACTAGTTGAAGATTTTCCAAATAGATTTTTGGTCAATATTTTGGACAGAGCATTTCCAGGAATTATGGAAACCGAATTTAGAATATATTGAATATCTTAAGAATATTTTAGGTTTTGGAAATTCCTTGGTGTCCAAACTTCCTTGTCTATAATAATTGAAGTTTGCATTTCTAGCAAACTAATCCTTCGTTATAGCAAACTTCCTCGATTGTGTTGTTACTGGTGAAGCCGCCTATTCGGAGAGGAGAGTAACCTAATTAGGCGAAATATCTTACGACCGCTCAGTTTAAAGTCTTCTTTGGGATTGAGAAGCTCTATTAGTACCGTTGATGGGAAACTAGATAATTGTGGTTTATCTTGTGTTTTCGATTGATTTGATTGACTAACGGTGGTTGAACTTTGATTGCACCTAGTTTGTTTATTCTTGAGAACCTTCTCTTCTGATATAAGGCTCACTCAAACTAGATCAAAGATTTAACGTTTTTACGGATCTAAGTTTTTCTAGATCCGTAAGATAGATTCATTGATTTGCCATTGTTAACAGACTCTGCTCTGTGTGACAAATCAATAAGGAATCAAGTTTGTTTTTGCAGATTGTTACTTTAAAGATTAAATCGAAGATTGAAGACTTTGAAGATTTGAAGAAGAAGTTGTTGTGATTCATTAAGAAGATACATATATATACTAGATTTAGTCCTAAAGAGAACTCATGTTCTGCTAGGATATCTGGTATCAAATATCTGTTGAGAACTTCGGTTCTGCTAGATATTGTCAAGACAAGAATACTGTTGAAGCTGAGTAACTAGTATTTAGTTTACTTAATATTGTCTACACGAAGTTGCAGGTTTACTTTTTGTAGCGTCTTAATTCATTGAGTATTCAAATATGGACTAGGTCCCTGAGTTTTTCTACAAGATTGTAGTTTTCCTCGTTAACAAAATTCTGGCGTGTGCTTTACTTTATTTCCGCATTATAATTGTTTTTATATTATAATTAAAGTAATTTCACTTGTATGTTAACTAGGCACTTGATATTTATCTTATAAGGTTTCGTTTCTACCGTACTATTATCAAGTGAACACTTTGTTGTTGTATGGTCTCGATTTCATATCCATAGACGATCACACAAAGTGTATTGGATTTCTCCACTTGTCTGATATAATTATTCACGTGTTAGGCCAGTTCGGAGTAACCCTATTTCAAGTGGACACTGTGTTGAAATATTCCTTGAGTGATTGTTGCTCCAAGAGGTTTATACACAGTGGGTCTTGTATAGGTTGTGATCAAAATAAAAGATTGTGGTGTATTTGGGTACTCTCATATTTTCAATTTTCTTCCATGATAATATGTTTCTTAGATTCGTATTTAGATGGCAACAATCTGAGAATTTTGCATATTATATCTTTTTTAGAAATAGTCTTTCCAAGAGAGAAAAAGCATTAACTATCTCAGAGAACTTAACATGAAACTCTTCAAAAGTATCGTTATCATCCATACGAAGGTTTTCCCAATCAGAAGTGAGGGTTTGAAGTCCAACTTCCTTTTATGATGTATTACCGTCGAATACGATCTGAAGATTATCCTAAGCTTCCTTTGAAGTTTGGCATGTGGATACATGATGTTGCAGGTCTTGACTTAGAGCATGTATGATAGCATTCAAACCATCTAAATTCTGCTTTATAAAAGCCTTTTATTCACTTGTATAATCAACTAAGTGTTTAAGCACAGTTTTCGAACCATCAATTTTCGAACGATTATATCCATCAACGACTAATAACCAAGTATTAAAATGCGTGACTGAATAAAAGATTTCATAGCAGATTTCCACCACAGATAGTTAGTTCCGTCAAATCTTGGCGGTACGTTAACAGAAATCGATTCATGTGAATTCGAATTCATTCTTATAGGTTAGATCGCACCAAACACAGATTGTTAGATCTTTTCGTATTTGCATGCTCTGATATCAATTGAAAAGACGAGGGTACCCAAATACACCACAATCGTTTCGTTTCAACCTATAAGTCTGATACCAAGTGTGATCGTCTATGGACAATAGTCGAGACAATACGACAACAAGGTGTACACTTCATATTAGTTACGGTATAAAACTGATTGACTATAGGATCACTATCAAGTGTCTTAGATTAACGTACAAATGTATTTACTTTATTATAATAAAACAATTGTAATGCGAAAGTAAAGTAAATAACACAAACAAGATTTCGTTAACGAGGAAATCGCAAATGCAGAAAAACTCCGGGACTTAATCCAGTTTTGAATACTCTCAGAACAAGCCGCTATACAAATAACAAAAGACAACTTCATATAGTTGAGACTAAGTAAACTAACCTTAGTTACTTAGTTCCCTCAGTATCCATGCATCTTCGACCTTTTGGCCACGCACGTGAATCTCAAGATAAAAAACACTATCTCAAGTTGCTTTACTCCTTTTGATCGTATTCCAAACAACAAACGAATGAAACTGTTTGGTAACCACTCATTCAATCTTTGGTAAAAGATATGTTGAGTCGTTGACAAAGGCTCTTATGTTTAATCTAATAAATTCCTTTGCCTGGTTAGATCAATCTGAAACTTAATTACCGAAATAATCAATTTTTGGATTTGCAATCAAATAATATAGAATTCAAAGAGAAACTATAAAGTGATGCCGATATTAACAACCAGATAATCACAAGTCTGTCAAAGATAAAAAAAAAAGATCTAGTTGGAACCCATCCGATCAAGATGTGTGCAGAAAATTCACAAGATACGAAAACTAATTAGATAAATCTTTTTCGTCTTCAAATCTTCGATTATCTTTAAAGTACATGCACACAAAAACTTGAATCCTCTTGTAATCAATCACACACAAAACAGAGTCTGTTAACAATGGATTATCACAAGATATCTTTATATCTAACAATAGTTCTAAAGATCACGTCGATACTTTGATCTAGTTTGAGTGACCCTTATGTCAGAAGAGAAGGCTCTCAAGAATAATCAAACTAGGTGCAATAAAAGTTTCAACAACTGTTAGTCAATTAAATAAATAATCAAAAACTAAAAATAACAATGCAACTATCTAATATTCCACCAACGGTACTCGTAGAGCTTCTTGATCCCACCGAAGTCTTTAAACGAGCGGTCGTAATAGATTTTGCCTTATTAGGGTACTTTCCTCTCCGGATAGACGACTCCACCAGAAACAACACGAATGAAGTTTGCCTGGCTCTTAGGATAGTTTGCAAGAAATGAAAAATCAAGTATTTATAGACCAATGTTGTTTGGACAACAAGGAAATTTCAAAACCGAAAGATTCTCAAGATATGCAATAAGTACTAATTTCAGTTTTCCTATTTTAAAATAATGTCAAATGGTAGGCTTTAAAAGATGTTTATGTTTAGCCTACGAGTAATAACCGCAAGTGCACGGCGTCTATCGGAGACGCGGCAAGTACGGGTCGAACCACAGAGACTTGTGGTGCTATGTGTGATCTAAGGCTTGGCTTAAACTGAATTTCTATCAAGGAAGTGTAACACAATGGGTTTTGTTGCCGATACGGCTGAGTTATAGTGAAGTGACTCTAAACTAAGGTATAAAATAGTGACAAAGGGGATGCTAGGATCTTCAATTCACCTCTAACTCCTATTGTAAGTTCAACTCAGTTGAGCTTTCTTGTCCTGTGACTGATAAGGGCAGGGTGTCAATTCCACCACCTATCTAAGGGGTTTCTCCATATAAAGCTTCAAATGACAAACTAAAGTACTAACCCAGAGTATTAGTTGTCTAATTAAGCACAACTAATCAAAGGAATTAGTAATTGTGCCTAAGGAATGAGCTGTAGCAATCTCAAAACAGTTGTGACCTAACTACAATGGATACAAGGCATCCATTGTGAGAGAAAAGCTTTGGATGCTAAATTTGAAGACATGTTTATAATTTAAGCTTGCAAGAACAACTTAACACAGTTAATCATCACAATCAGGAAATTAGGGTTTCATTGAAACCCTAGCAACTAAATTAGAACATCATAAAACAATAATTAACACAAAAATAACTCTACAGTGGTGCTCTGGCTAGCCCAGGCATGCCCTCAAACACACACAACACACTTCTATTTATACATGCAAACATACCCCAAAAACCAACCCTAAATTTACTTTAAAATAGAAATTAAACACAAATTACTCTCACCCACGTCGCTCAATCCTTTGAATCAGTGCTCTCCTCTGCATTCTGCGTCTCCTGAATTGACTCCCGCTTTTCCCTCAACTATTGATGAAACCCTAACCTAATTCTGTCTATCTCTCTCTTAGCTCCTAAAGAAGAAGCTAAGAAAGAGCTAGAAAGTGATTAGGAGGGGCAAAGGAGGTGCGGCTGTTGCAGGATTGGTTGTGGTGTGTCAGGAGGTGATGAAGGTGGAGATGTCTGTGCATAGCTCTGCACTGTCGGGGTGAGGGAGAAGGAGGAAGAAAGAGAAAGTTAAGAAGAGAATAGGGTTTGGTCGTGGGGGGTATAGGGTGTTGGTGGTTTTGGTGTGAGGCGGGCATAGCAAAGATCGAAGTGAGGGGCGCAGCGAGCGTAGGATCTAGGGGGTAATATCTGAACGTTTGAGAGAGAATTTGGTTTGTTTTGGTGTTGAGCGGAGACATCGAGAGTTGAAGTGTAGGAGGCAGCGAGCGTAGGATCTAGTAGGACGAGATCTCAACGGCTCGTGGTGGACAGGCTTGGATCCGGGTCGCGGGTCTTGGATAGCTTGGGCCCATGTCTTGTAAATGAGTTGCTACTTGTTGGGTTGCAACTGATGCGTGCGCGAGCTTTGCCTTTCTGCTCCATAGACGCTTGCCTCCAACTTTCTGCTCTTTTGGCTCCTCAGTTTCTCCGGACTTTATTTAGTACCTAAAAATACAAAATTAATTAATACAAATATTTATTCTTGAAAACAAAGAAAACACAGAATCTGGGATAATATCTGATTTATGAGTACAAAAGATGAGTAAAATGCCAGTAAAAAGGTGTATAAATATGCAATATTTGGCACTCATCAAATACCCCCAAACCTGAATTTTACTTGTCCTCAAGTGAAACAGAAATGAAGAAATCCTAACTATACCCCTGTCGCAGGTCTCTCGAATGCATTTAGCGTATGCACTAAGCCTTTAAACCCCTAGGTGTCCCTAGTGGACGAGTTGTAGTCTCGTGAGGGTTTACCAGAGGTGTACCCACAAAACCTTCTCCAACTTCAGAGTGTAAAAGAGTCTCAAGCCTCCAAGAAGCTATGAGGACATAGAGTTTCGCATGCTAGTAACAAGTTAGAACTACCAAAGAACGCATTCTCATCCTTAAGTGCTTTGCGAGAAGTAACCATACCATATGAAAGAATTCGGATTCGATTGTGATCATAAGCCTCGACTTCTGCCTCACTATTAGGGTTTTATGATAATTGCACTCAAAAAGATTGCTTTTTTAGTCTCTCATGTGTGCAGGCAGGAATAAAGAGAGAAATCCTGCACACGTTGTAGGTAAGAAGGATAACCTTCCGAAATAAAATCTGGAGACTCCACAGAAATGTGGACAAAAAGAATCTTTTTCTGATGATCTCTAAGAAAGGAAATCAACCATTAGCAAGGGGTGGGAGTACTCACTTACCTTCTCACCCGATCGGCAATTAATATCACTCTCTCATAAGAACCATAGAAACGTCTTCAATCTTCGGTCTTCGGTCTGTAGATGACGAACTTCTGAACTTTACAAAAACTTGAAATATTTATTTTTTTATTTTTTTTATTATTTTTTTTATTTTTTAAGTTACAATAAAACGATAAACTCAATTTTTCACAAACTTCATTAATTCTCATCCTATTTTCTTTTTTTTTTGTTTTGTTGCATATAAACCTTGGACTATGTCAACTTTTCTTTCAATATTCTGATGCTGCTCCGTTTGCTGATGATGATGTGTTTCTATGGGTCTGCTGATTGAGAGAGAGAGTGATGCTAACTGCAAATCGATATTTAGAAGGAGTTTTCGTCTTTAAACGTCACCCTCATGATTGACAAAAACTAGCACTCAAGAGATCAAAAGTATTGCTGAAATTGGTGCGAAGTTGGGTAGCTCACCATTCCTACCCGGAATTGACGTACGGTGACACACACTCTAACAGCTTTTCTAGAAAGTTGCAAAAAATTGAAGGTTGGTGCCTCACTTGATGTAAAATGGGTAGTCTCCACTATGGGTGATCACAATTCTACTACCGAATATCTAAACAAAGACCTAATTTGCTCTCCGGATGGTTAAATCCAACTTTAACGCTCTAATCAACTAAGAAACCCGATTGCGTTTTCCAGTACTTCCAAATTTTGTTATTTCGGTCAGACTCTCTATGTAAACATAGCTAGAAGCATGCTAGTGACTCTAAAATCTCTAAAAGTTGGAGGTTTTTATTTGCAAAAAGTTCTGAATTTTTTATTTTTTATTTTTAATTTTAAAATAAGAAGGAAAACAAAAAGACTAAAAACTCTACATGCAAATCACACCCCCAAACCTAAATCAAACATTGTCCTCAATGTGTCAACAGATAGGAAAAATTTAAACAAATCACATACCAAGAGAACTATGCTGATAAGAGAAAAGGGAAGAGATTACCGGATGTCGGCGGAAGCAAGGTTGGAGCTTCATTAATCAAGGCTAGAATCCAACATTCTCAGCAGAGATCATATCGGATTAGCACAATATATGTACAAGAAGACTCAACCGATTCAAGAAAGAAAAATTTAACAAGTCCTACTGGATTATATACAAAAATTCACCATATACCAACAATCTAAAGAGTTGGCAGAATGATTTTCCCCAAACCTAAACTTGTAAACGGGTGTGTTTTTGAAAATCTGCAATTTTAAAGGTATATCATGCAAAGGTCTAACTCAAATGAGTTTTGCTAATAACAGCAGACATACACATTCCAACCGTGGCTCCTTAAGAGTGTTATACTTTGATGCGTTAGGCATTTTCAGAAAAGTTGGTTTTGCAATTTTGTTACAAACTACACCTAGGTTTGGTGGAGGTTTCAATCATCATCTAAGTTGTTTTCATGCATAAGATCATTTGCACCATTACACACTTTCCCTAAGGTGGGACACAAAGGTAAATCATGCTCACCAGCATAGAACAATTCATCAAATCACCCATGTCAATAACATCGGAGCAGGCAACATCACATTCACTGAAGAATTTCACAAATCCAAGCTCGGAATCAATATCACATATAAGGAATGTTAGAAGAAGTGTCATTCAAAACTCAAAGATTCTATCATATTATCTGCATACACATGCTCTTCTAACACATGTCATATTCATCATCATCATCATCACAAAAATGCATTTCCTATTAGCATTTCCTAGTGTACTCGTTTTCCTCTAGATTAGGTTCATATTAGGTACTGAGAAGGGATGCCTCGTGCTTTCCATCCAAGTATATCATTGTGTTGCTCTATGAGCTCTTCCGTTTGTGATTGCATACGAGGTGGGGAAGTATAACATTTGTTCAACTTCCCACCGTGATGGATGATGCATGCATGGTTATCTTAGCTTTCCTAGACTGCCTAAACTCATATAAGATGTAGCAGTTCTCAGCAGGGGGGTCTAATATTTTGCCCATGTGCTCAATAGCCAAAGTTCATGTCTTTTGAGGCATAATGGATTGTTTCATCCCCGATGCGAACTTGGGTCAACCCAATAGAAAATATGTACAGACATCAACAGTCTTACACAAATATAATATGATAGTGCAAGTAAGACTGTGTATGTAAATGATTTTCCCCCAAACCTAAACTTGTAAACAGGTGTGTTTTTGAGAACAAAATCTTGCAATTTTAAAGGTATATCATGCAAAAGGTCTAACTCAAAATGAGTTTTAATAATAACAGGCAGACATACACATTCCAACTGTGGGCTCCTTAAGAGTGTTATACTTTGATGCGAAATAGTCCAAGAGGACTTGGGAAGCACAAAGCTCTAAGCCTAAGTTAGGCATTTTCAGAAAAGTTGGTTTTGCAATTTTGTTACAAACTACACCTAGGTTTGGTGGAGGAGTTTCAATCTGTGACTTAGGAGAGAAAGTAGGTACATCTAAGTTGTTTTCATGCATAAGATCATTTGCACCATTACACACTTTCACGAAAAAGCTTTGTTATGTTTCTGCTTAAAATATCTTCGATCAAGACAAAAATCAAAGTAGAAAGCGGATCTCCTTGACGCAAACCTTTATTAATCTTGAAATACCCCTCAGGATTCCCATTTAAAAGAATAGAAATTCTGTCAGATTGCAAAATATTTAAAATCCAAGCACACAACTGCTACGAGAAACCATATCTTCGGAAAAATTTTAACACAAAAGACCAACTTACCGTGTCAAGTGCTTGAAAAATATCAAGCTTGAGACCAATGTTGCCATCCTTGCATTTAATGTGAAGTTCATTTACCATCTCATAGGCCAAACTAATATTTTCATGGATATTGCACCCTTTCATAAAAGCTACATGTTCCTCAGAAACAAGCTTATCTAAAACACTGCTTTGTCTGGTAGCCATGATCTTAGTAAAAATTTTGAAGAAAAAATTACTAAGCCCAATAGGTCAAAAGTTCCGAAGAGTATTTGCACCTCTTACCTTAGCAAGCAGAATGATTAGGCTCGAATTGAATCCATTTGGAATATGACGAGTACCCCAACAATGGATAATAGACTTGACCAAATCATCTTGAATAATATCCCAGCAATGACGATAGAAACAACCAAAAAAACCATACGGACTCGGTGCACTATCATCCCTTAACTCGAGAATTGCTTGTTTAATTTCTTCTGAAGAAGAAATTTTATCCATGGCTAGACTTTCCTTTGCAGAGATGCTGACATGCTCAAAATCAAATAAATCATCTTCATAATCTAACTCATGGCCGTTAATTTTTTTTCACATAATACTGCACCACATGATCATGCAACTAGTCATAATTAGTAATAGTACACCATTGTCATCTACCAACTCAGAAATTGTGTTGTTACTCATCTAGATGCGAATACTATTATGGAAGAAATTAGTGTTACTTGAGCCCTCAAAAAGCCACTAATTTCTCTATTTTTATTTGAGCATAATACCCTGCTGTAAGCGAGTTTTACTAAGAGTAGCCATAGCATCTTTCATAATATTTAATTTAGCAGTATCATTGGGGTCTCATCTGAATTACGAGCTGCAACTTCAAATCTCAGTCGATCTTGTTTCAAACGAGAATGGATGTTGCCAAAGACCATATTATTCCACTCTTTGATCACCACTTTCAATCTTTTCAGCTTGTAAGGAAATATAAAATCAGGAGAGCCAATAGAAGGAACATTCCAACTATCAGTGACCATATGAAGAAAGTTTGATTGCAAAAACCACATATTTTGGATTCTAAAAGGAACTCTCTTTGATCTACATACAATAAAAGGATATCCAATATGAGTGGAATAGTCGGAAACTTCCCTAGGAAGAGCTTTACACTGCCAATACTCAAACTTAGCTAACCAAGCATCGTTAATAATAGCACGAGCAGGTTTACTAATGATTCTATGAGAGATAGATTTCCCATTGGCCCAAGTGAATTTACTTCCCAAAGAATCAGCTTAAAAAAGGTTGTTATCAACCAATCAACTTACTAAGAATCAGCTTATCTCATTGATAAAAGAAATTCTAGGTTCAAGACCCCCTTCTTCTCATCTAAGCGCAAAACACAATCAAAATCAACCATGACCAACCATGGAGTAACAGTATCTTACATATTTAGTTGCTGCCAAAGCCTCATTCTCGTCATTTGAACATAGCTTACATGAACGAAGGAAATGCGCACCCCATCAACAGCAATTGTAATAGCTTGTCTACTCATATTGACAACTGAATGGCTCATTCCATTCAAACAACAAATCCAAATATTAGCAATGTTAGAATTATGAATAATATCTGGAGAATACCCTTCCATCTGAAGTCTCCGACCAAAGTTAACATAACACGCCACCTTTGGTTCAGCTAAACAAAAGATATCCGTCTTAAAATCACTTATTAACTCTTGCAACTTACACTTCGCAGCTTCAAGCGCAATCCTATTAATGTTCCAGAATAAAACACGCATTATTAAATCTTGGATTGTTGGGAATTATTAACCTGTACTTGGCCAGAAGTGCTTATTGCATTTTTGAGTCTCGGAGAGTAACCCCTTCGAGCACGAACTCCTAACTTATTATTTTCAACATCCGAATCAGAAAAGGATTGTCTATCCAAATCTTTCACTGTATTTGTTTGTTGCACGTCTCTTAGCGATTCAATCATGTTCTGAAGAATTATCTGTTGTGAAAATAGGGTAAGAAATCGCTCCAAGGCACGAATGAATCGATGTCTTTTAAGAATGTTTTCCCCCTCCAGATTACTAAGGGTTTGCTTGAAAACTTTCTTTCAGGATACAATGGAGTATGTCCGTAGCGTATAGTGATTATATGGAAAGACCAGAAGAAACTCTTTGCTTACTGACGATGCTTAATCCTAAAAAGAAGACAGAAAACTTAATGATTTGATATCTTTTGTTGCTGGCAATGCATGCCTATTTATAGGCAGTAAGGCGTCAGTTGGTGACGTCCCTTCATATCCAACAGACACATCTCAGGTCAGTTCATACATGCATGTTCATATATGTCAGTTCATATATGTCTCTTCATACATGTCAGCTGGATTTTGAATCCACAGAACCAAGAGACACCTTCCTGACAAGAGACAAAGCCTTTTGGCTTGATCCTTTCCTTGCAGCAACAACAACAACAAACAATAAATGTATTCAAGTATATATTTTGTGAAAATACTCCAACATTCCCCACCATTTTCAAAAATTTATGAACTAGAAAACAATAGGAACAAAAACTAAAACGGGCTGCATCACCGAAGTAACTGCCTACGTACCCTTTCGGGATCAAGCCACCGTAGTTCATGCAATTGATTAAAAAAGTATGATCGATATAGAGACTAAGCATCGTCGTAGGAATTAGCACATAGATGAAAGTAGCTTCTGGATTTGAACTTTTCAGTTAGTGTGAATTACTCAAAGTTCAATCAAGGTGCTATGGTGAACTAGTGTGGAACCAATGACCTTGTAGTGATTGAACCGAAGTCACTACACATGTTAATTCCCATTAGGAGAGTATAATTCTTTGTTCCTATGCGTTAATGGCCTTGCGTAATATCCCGATTTCATGAGTACTTTAGAGACTGTCTAATCTCATAGAAAGCGGCCTCACTTTCTTACTCAGATAGGTGAGTTTCACAGTAAGTGATTCTGCAAGTCACTTCTTCATACACAAACTCATTAAGGATTAATGTTAATCCATCCTAAACCTTGCAGAATTTATACACTAAAGGTTTTGAAATGGGATCTATGAAATACTTTAGTGTATCTCCAATGTCATACATCAACTTTTTAATACCCTTTGAACTTAGTATATATTTCAAAACTTAAGTAGTGTTCCTGTTGTATTATGAATCTACATAGACCTTAATCCCATTCCTTGAGATGTTGTCGCAATCATCTCTCTTGGCAATCCTTTCGTCAAAGGATCTGCTAAGTTTCTCTTTGATTCTACATAATCAACTGTTATTACTCCTCTCTTGAGTAATCCTCTAAGAAATTGATGTCTTAGACTAAGATGTCGTTGCTTACCATTGTAAGTCTTTTGTGCAACTTTATACAAGGTTGCTTGACTGTCACAGTGAACCATAATGGCTGGTGTAGGCTTCGTCCATATTGGGATATCTATTAATAGATCTCTCAACCATTCAGCCTCTTTACATGCGTCTGCAAGTGCAATAAACTCTACTAACATTGTTGAGTCAGAGATACAAGTTTGTTTCTTGGAACTCCATGATACTGCAGCACCACCCATCGTGAATATCCAACCCGAATTGGATTTTGAGTTAGACTCAATATTATTCCAACTTGCATCACTGTAACCTTCAAGTACAGTGGGTTCACCTTGGAATTGTAAACCATAGTTAATGGTCCACTTCAAATATCTGAGAACTCTTGATACGACATTCCAATGTTCTCTTCCTGGATTGTTTGTGAATCGACATAACACTCCCACAGCGTATGCAATATCGGGTCTTGTGCAATTCATAGCATACATAAGACTCCCAATCACACTAGCATAATTTAACTGGTCACAACACCTACCAGTATTTTTCATCAATTTGACATTAGGATCTACAGGAGTTCTTGCTTCTTTACAATCTAAGTGATTGTACTTCTTAAGGATGTTTTCAATATAGTGAGACTGTGTCAATGTAATTGATCCTTCGTTTCTCACTATCTTAATCCCTAAGATCATATTAGCTTCCCCAAAATCCTTCATATCAAAATTGGATTCCAGAAACTTCTTTGTTTCTATCACACATTCTATATTTGGTCCAAAGATTAACATATCATCTACATACAAGCAAATGAGGATACACATTCCGTTCTTGTATGTAGAGTAGATATATTTATCTGCTTCATTCACTTTGAACCCATTAGATATCATCACTTTGTTAAACTTTTCATGCCATTGCATAGGCGCTTGTTTTAGTCCATAAAGAGATTTGACAAGTTTACAGACTTTATTCTCTTGTCCAGGAATAACAAAGCCCTCAGGTTGTTCCATATACACTTCCTCTTCCAAATCACCATTTAGAAATGCGGTTTTTACGTCCATTTGATGAACAACTAAATTGTGAATTGAAGCAAGAGATAATAACACACGTATTGACGATATTCTTGCCACATGAGCGTATGTATCAAAATAGTCTATACCATGACGTTGGGTATAGCCTTTAGCAACCAACCTTGATTTGTATTTGCTAATGGAACCATCAGCATTGTATTTTCTTTTGAAAATCCATTTGTTACCTATTGGTTTACAACCCGGAGGTAAATCTACCAATATCCAAGTACCATTAGACATTATAGAGTTCTTTTCATCGTTAATTGCTTCTTTCCAAAAGATAGCATCACGAGAAGTTATTGCGTCTCTATAAGTTAAAGGATCCGAGTCGTCACTAACATTCACCTTAGTTTGGTGTGTAATATTATGAATATTACCTTCTAACAAACATGTCTTCACGAAGTCAGGACCATAAGATTTCACAATCCTTCGTCTCTTACCTCTTCGTGGATCTACAGTGACTTTCGGTTCTACTATACCACTTGGACCAGTAGCGATACTTGGTTCTACTACCTCCTCACGAGTCCTTTTAGAACTACCGGAGACAATATCTTTAGAAGATGATTTGTTCATATTCTCAAAGAATTCAGTGTCAATGGATTCAATAATATCATATGAATCTAATTTCAAGAACCTATAGGCGATACTATTCTTTGCATAACCAATAAATACACACTTATGGGTCTTATTTCCTAACTTGTTCATTTCTGGGTTTGGTTTTCTAACATAAGTAAGACATCCCCACACCTTCAAACGTTTAAGATTAGGTGCTCGGTTGAACCATAGTTCATATGGAGTTTTGTCAATCCTTTTAATAGGAACTCTATTAAGGATATAACATGCACTAAGAAGTGCCTCACCCCACCAACAATCAGGCAGTCCAGAACTTATCAACATACAATTAACCATATTCACTAAAGTTCTATTTTTTCTTTCCGCAACACCATTTGATTCTGGTGAATAGGGTGGTGTATATTCATGGATTATTCCATTTGATTCGCAGAATTTCTCCAATTCTTTATCTTTATATTCACCCCCTTTATCAGAACGAAGAACTTTAATTTTACGGTTTAACTGATTTTCAACTTCTGCCTTGAATATTCGAAACTTGCTTGCTGCTTCATCTTTACTTTTCATTAAGTATACATAAGCGTATTTCGAATAATCATCAATGAATGTTACAAAGTATTTGTTTCCTCCACGCGAAACTTTACTGTGCAAATCATCTACGTCTATATGAACAAGACCAAGAAGTTCTCCTGATGATTTAGTTACCGACTTATGTGACTTACAAGTAATCTTTCCTTGCACACATATTTCACATTTATCAGTATTTTCAATATTGCACTTAGGGATGAGTCCTAGTTTATGCATATTTCTAACAACATTGTAATTAACATGACGTAATCTACCATGCCATAAAGGAATAAACTCAACAATATAAGCAGAATCAGATTTTATTAAATTCATACGAAACATGCCGTTACAGTAGTATCCCTTGCTAATAAATACATTATTCTTGGACATTATAAGATTGTCCGACTCAATAACTAACTTAAACCCTCCCTTATTAAGACAACCTCCAGAAATTAGGTTTTTCACCATATCCGGAACATGAAAAACATTGGACAAAGTGAGAACTTTTCCAGAGTGAACTTCAAATCAACATTTCCGATTCCAGCGACATTGGCACGAACATCGTTGCTCATTCTAACTTCTCTTGGTGTTGTGCACTCTTTGTAAGTCTGAAATTGAGACTTATCATTGCATATATGAACGGTAGCACCAGAGTCATACCACCATCCATCCTCAACTCTAACTAAATTGGCTTCCTCCACAACAACAATTAGTTTGGGTTCACTTTCAGATTCAGTTACTGTATTGATTTGATTCTTCTTGTCTTTATCGTCCTTAATATGATCCCTGCACTCTCGTGCATAATGACAAGGGTTCTTACAGTAATAGCAATCACCTTTGGGTTTCTTAGATTTTCCAGTCTTGTTCCCATGGGGATTTGACTTTTTTTTCTTCCCATTTTTGTGATTCTGGGAGGATTCCCCTTGAACCACATTTGCTTTCTCTGTATCATGGTCATTCTTCTTATCTCTCTTACGAGATTCTTCCTCAATACGTAGATGACGTATAAGGGATTCCAGGGTATGGGTTTTTTCCATCATGCTTCAATTTCTTCTTGTAGCTATTCCAACTGTTAGGTAATTTTGCAATTACAACACCAACTTGGAATGCTTCAGGAAGATCAATTTTAGCATCCTTGATTTTACTGACAAGGAGACCTAACTCATGTGCTTGGGTAACAACAGAATCTGAATCATTCATCTTATAATCAATGTAATTGCTAATTAAAAACTTTTGGTTACTTGCCTCTTCAATGCGGTACTTCTTGTCCAGTGCATCCCACAATGCCTTTGCTCCTCCTTCAATGGTTCTATGTGCACTATATACACTATCAGCAAGTCGATTCAAGATATGCCCTCTGCATAAGAAGTCATCAGTCTTTCGCTTTTGCCTTTGTTCTTTCAATTCCTTTTTCTTTGCCTCATCATCACCTTCTTTGTCTTCAGGGATTGGTTCAAGGTCGTCGCTGATGATGTAACTCAGATTGACAGTAGTGAGAAAGAACAAAACCGTTTCCTGCCAACGGGTAAAGTTGTTTCCATAAAATCTTTCAAGACGAGTGAGATCCCGGTTCATTACTTGAAGAGATTGCACTGTCCTAGTGAGCGATAAATCTTGTACGGTAGTCATTCTTAAAACTGTTGTGAAAATAGGGTAAGAAATCGCTCCAAGGCACGAATGAATCGCTGTCTTTTAAGAATGTTTTCCCCCTCTACAGATCACTAAGGGTTTGCTTGAAAACTTTCTTTCAGGATACAATGGAGTATGTCTGAAGCGTATAGTGATTATATGGACAGACCAGAAGAAACTCTTTGCTTACTGACGATGCTTAATCCTAAAAAGAAGACAGAAAACTTAATGATTTGATATCTTTTGTTGCTGGCAATGCATGCCTATTTATAGGCAGTAAGGCATCAGTTGGTGACGTCCCTTCATATCCAACAGACACATCTCAGGTCAGTTCATACATGCCTGTTCATATATGTCAGTTCATATATGTCTCTTCATACATGTCAGTTGGATTTTGAATCCACAGAACCAAGAGACACCTTCCTGACAAGAGACAAAGCCTTTTGGCTTGATCATTTCCTTACAGCAACAACAATAACAAACAGTAAATGTATTCAAGTATATATTTTGTGAAAATCCTCCAACATTATCAACTGATTTCTCTTGGCTTTTTTCGCAACCTCATCTATTTTCCCACAAATGTGGGAGTGCTAGAAGTTCCGGCCATCGACCTTGCTGAAACTAAGATTGTAATACATCGATTTCGGCAGTGGTTCGTCGATGGAATGGAATATAGGTAATAATTTGTCCTTTCCTAACACCGAGGCCTTTTCAGCACAATTGGCTCCAGAGTTGGCAGAAAACTCTGCAGTTAAGCATGCTCGGGCGGGAGTAATCCAGGGATGGGTTACCATCCGGGAAGTTTCTGTTGGATTAGCGCAGCGATGCCCGTTGAAAACCCCATACTGTCGGATAACCGCAGTGGCTAAGTGGGGACAATATCGGTGGAGGGACGGGTCATTACAAAGATAGTTGAAATGCAAGTCCGTGCCTCAAATCTAACATAAGAAGAGGCAAATGAGAGTCTTGGATGAAAGACATTTCCAACTACCTAAATAAGGGAAGACTTCCGGCTGACTCACAAGAGGCAAGGAAAGTGGTAGTCAGAGCGGCAAGGTATTGATCGCTTGTAGAAAGTGGTAATGAGAATTTGATTCTCAGACTTGTAAAAGTTGATTTTTAGACCTAAATTTTGAAAATAAAAATAGCAAACTCAAATAAAAGTTGATTTGAAGAATATAGAGAGACGGAGACTCAGGATTCCACTACCTACCAATATCAAAGTGATTTAAATTCACTAGTTATAATCATGCAATTCACATTTTCAATTTGACTCTAAAGTATTACAAAATTAGATTTTCTGAATGACAAATGTAAATCGAAAGCATGGGACATCAAAACCCTAGGCTAAGCATGGGATATCAATAAAAGTAACAGTTGCTTAACAAAAATCATTAAATCAATTTTTTAATCAAAGCAAATAATCATAAATAGAATTGCATAAATTAAATAAATAAGAAATACCACTTTTTCATTGGCAAAATAGCTTCCTCCGTTGCCTCGGAGATTGGGTGTAGCACCTCATGTTGGAAACACACTCGAAATTCATATTCATTGCTCAAAAGTTCTAACAAAAGGTGAAAATATAATAAGCAGAGAATTTCAACGGTAAACAGGAATCGCAGAATCACTGTTACAAGATGTAATTCAAAGTGAAGATAAACGTTGCAGTTCGGGTGTTACAAAAATTCAAAAATATAAGACACTAGAAAAACGACTGTTATGTGCAGTGTTTGTTCTTCGTGCTCTTCCTACAGCAGCAGCAACAACAGAAATTCTGCAATTCTTGATTTCTCCTTCTGTATTTTCTCCCAAACTCGTGTGCCTTCTTTACTACCCCATCACTCTATTTATACTCAATCAAGCTAAGCAAATCCTCGCAACAACTCCCATTAATTCCTTCCCTTATTTGCGGTAGCACGGAATAATTTCGATTTTCTCTCCTTTTTTATCTCTTCCACACGTCTCATGACCTCCAAACACGCTGAGAATAAGTATATGGTGAAGTAAAACTCCCTGCAACGACGTGCCAACTTATCTAAACCACACAAAAAACACGGGAAAGCATAAAAAGAAATCGCGATACTCGCATGTCTCTGTTTTACCTCAATCCCACGTATACAACCCAAGTTTTTCGATTCTAACAGGATATCAAATACAGGATAATCCAAGTTAATTCCAACAATTAAATCTCCTCGAAATTATTCCAAAATCCAAATAGAATTTTAACCCATTGTCCCCTCCAAAAACATCTTCAAACCGTGAAGAAGGAGGGAGTCCCCTATCCGGTCCTTGGGTGCCCTTAGTAATTCCAAGGGGGGTCTTTAGTAAAATCTTGTGTGCCTTTAGCACCTTTTCGGGGTGCCCTGAGTAATTTTTTGAGATGATTTTTCCAAAAATGTTTCTTTCCCAAAAATACCCACACACTCATAAAACACCATACCTTATACAAAATCGAGCACTAACAATACATAAAATTGAGAACAATTCAGACACAAAAATGTGTCTATCAAATACCCCCAAACTTATTATTTTCCAGTCCACGAGCAAATCTAATCTAGAAAATAAAAATCCTAACTCACTGTCGTAGGCAACACGATTGCACTTAGCGCGTGCAACAACTCCTAGGTGACCCTAGTGGCTGAGTTTCGTCTCGGAAGGGTTTACAAGAGGTGTACCCATAAAACCTTGACTTCTAATTGGTCACATGTATCCAAATAGCTATGAGGGCATAAATATTATTAACCTATCGCCAAGTAATTAAAATGCAAGAGAAAAGTTTACTAAAATATCCACTACACAGCGGGACCGATCCGTTAAATAACGGAAGAGAGAGATCCGTTAAACAACATGAACAACATCGAGAGAGCCATTTCCACTCAACAACGGAGAGATGTCCACTTGATAAAACACCTAATTCTAGTATCGGTTTCTTACACTTTTCTTAGTTATTTCTCTTGAAAACATCGTATATTACTCTTGTTTAGTATTTTTGTAGGTACTTGGCATGGTTTGGCACAACCGAAGGAAAATGGAGGTCTAAAGCATTGCTCGGAATCGTTAAAGCCGATGGACTCGAAACATGAAAAGAGATCAGGTCTCTTTACTGATAAGGGCTTAGGAAACCTCTGTGTGGCAAACCACATCAAATTACATGGTGCCAACATCAACAAGTTCACCACACAGATTGTTCACATGTGTGACAGAGAAGAAGTGAGACTTAGGTTACAAACCACAGTCCGTAAGAAGAGAAAAAAGACTGTGAACCCGTGGTTCTTACCGTAGTCTCCTGCTGCTGTCACCAAGCATGTAGGTTAGTTTGCCGGTGCTCAGGCCATGGCTTGTGTAGCTGTTCAATCGAGAAGAAGAAGGAAGAGTGGAGTCAGTTTCTGTTGTTGTTGATGATCATAAGTAGCAACATAATATTGATGGTGATTATTACAGAGAAAAGATTAATCAATTACAATGAGTTTCATTACAATTACAGTTGCAGTAAAGACTGTATTTAAGTACTCTCTAACAGCTAGTGACCGACATATACACGTAGGAACTAAACGTGTGATATAACAGAAACAAAACAAACACGTGACTGACAGCCTGTGCTAGCCTGTTAACCTACACCACTTTCTTCCTTATCCTACACTGTAGAATAATGACTTGATAACTCAGTTATTCTGCTATTATCCCACTCAAGCTCATGGGTAATGCAATAATCTTGAGCTTGGATCTGAGTGCAAGAAATCTAGGACCATGTAATCCTTTTGTAAAGATATCAGCTACCTGATCTAGAGTATGCACATAGATGACATCAAGAGATTTTGACTGAACAAGCTCTTTAATAATATGATAGTCAAGATGGACATGCTTCATCTTGGAATGTTGAACTGGATTTGAAGCTAATGATATTGAGTTGATGTTGTCACACCCCAGTTTAGGAATCCCAGATATAGGAAAGTGCAAATCATTTAAAATCTAACAAATCCATACCATTTATGCTGCACTGTGGGCTAAGGTTATGTATTCAGCTTCTGTACTAGATCTTGACATTGTTGTTTGCTTCTTAGAGGACCAGGAAATAATGTTAGATCCAAAGAAAACAAAATACCCTCCAGTGGATCTTCTATCATCTATATTACCAGCCCAATTAGCATCAGAGAATCCAAGAAGAAAAGAATCACCTTTAGTAAAATGAATACCATACTCCAAAGTACCCTTGAGATATCTCAAAATTCTTTTGGCAGCCAGTAGATGTTCAGTTCTAGGATGTTGCATGTACTGACAAACCTGATTTACTGCAAAGGAGATATCTGGTCTGGTCTAAGTGATGTATTGCAGTGCACCTACCAAACTTCTGTACTTAGTAGGGTTATCAAGAAGTTCACCAGAAGCAATACTAAGTTTGATGGTAGGAGAAATAGGTGTCAGACATGGCTTAGCATCTTCGATGTGATGCTTGTGAAAAAGATCAAGTGCATACTTGGTTTGAGTGAGATATAAAGAATCTGCAGACCTGTGAACCTCCAATCCAAGAAAATAATGCATATCTCCCAAGTCCTTGTTTATGGGTGAAAACTATTTCTGCCGGTTTTGGTAATTTGGGGTGTGTGGATGAGAAATGAGTCTAAACCTTAAACAAATGCACTGCGCGGTGAGTGCTTGTAGATTCGAGCGATCAATCTGTGCAAGTCCGGCCTAAACCAAGAAATGGCCGTTCCAGACTTGTTTCGGTCACAAAGTGAAGGAGATGGGGTTGATCTTAGGGAGGGAAGCGAAGAAGGTGTTGGCTATGAATGACTTGTATCATAAAGCTGAACTGGCTTGCAGGGTGCAAGCTATCAGTTCCGGTGTTTGAATACGATTGTATCAACACTTGCCTCTGTTGTCTGGACTTGTCTTGTTTAAAAAATAGGGTGGAGAACCTATTTATACAAGTCATTTGAGCCTTATTCACGTCTCTCGTGGGAAGTGGAGGAAGTGGAGTGATGGAGTAGTGGAGTTATGTGTTGGTGTTACACGACCAGTCTTGCCCACTTCTCCTGTCGTCTCTAACCGTCCATGACTTCCCTGACACGTTCTTGTGATGGCGCGTTGCACGCTGCACGCTGTAAACCGCCAGACCAATACCCCAGTATGTATCCCCCAGTTTGTGACATGATTGATGTCTCGAGTGTGTGGATCGTGGGACCCACAGAAAGTTGCATGTAATGCTAGATTAAATAACTAAGTTATTTAGGAAGCCGATACTTGTGAAGTATCATGTGTATTCTATGCAGGTACTGCATCATGGTGTGGTAGAGTGACGGGTGGTGATTACCATGACGCCTCACTGACCAATTAACTCCTGACCAGGGTTGTATAACCAAGCCGGTGAAGTTGGACGGACGAGATGATCTTTGAGACACTCATCTGCGACCGTTGATGGAATTAGGGTTTTGAAGAGGTGCGCAGGCATCACTCTTCAGCTTGATCGAAACCAAGCATAGGAAGTGTTTTGGAAAGGACCAACCGGGCATGCGTGTAGACAGCATGCCGGTGTACACGTCCGTACCTCACTGTCTCATGAAGGTGCGATCTAGGCCACTCAATTTGACCGGTAAAGAGGAGTGGTTGAGATCGATTTTGCAACATAAATCAGTGCCGCAAAAGCCGCGCATCATGCCCACTTCGGGGCGCGTTCCAAGATGACCAATCTTGGTCGATCTTGGCCGATCGGTCTCGGCGTGTAGGTGGTAGGCTGGTGTTCACGCCTATACCTGACTGTCCCATGAATACGTGATCGGAGCCACTCAAATCGTCCGGCGAAGTTGAGCGGTCGAGATTAGTTTTCAATTGGGAAGTGTATCCACGCTAGTTTGGGCGGACGATTTGGGATAACCAGGCATGGTATGCCTTGGCCGACCCGGTGAGGAGATTGATGGGTCCACGGTGGTCATGTTGGTATGACCGGACTTGCTTAATCTAATCTTGGGCCCTCCATTCGTGCCGGAGAAGATGGACGCTCGTGATGCTCAAAACCCTAATTTTGGATTTCACGGCCGTGTAACCATGCTTTATTCGAGCGTATTTAATTGGGATGACCAACCATGGTTGGTCCCGACCGATTGGTCGGTATGTAGGCGGGCCCACGGTGATTGTGTTGACATGCTCGGCCTTTTGAATCTACATCTACACCCTCCATCTATACCTGCGAAGATGGATGGTTGAGACTATTTTGTGACACATGTAATGTGCCGCAAACCCTAATTTAGGGTTTTCCGCCCATACCGCTCTGGTTTGGACGTTTTGGCAAGTTATGCCAATCTGGAGGCCGACCATGCGAAGTCCGCGTTGGTTCGGCAACAAATATTCCATACTTGCTTGGGGGTTATGGAATTGATCTGGGCCATCCAATCATGCTGGTGAAGTTGGATGATCGAGATCATATCCAGACTGATACGGACAGTCCGGATGCTCAACCGGGCTAGTATAACACACCGAGAGTTGATCAATCGGGCTAGTATAACACACCGAGAGTTGCAGCCTGTACGGGTATTTCGTACATGCTTTCATTATAATGCTTGGAGGTTCGTGTTGCTCTGCGGAGAGCAACACTCAGTCGTCATGCCGCACTGATAATGAGTACATGAAATACAAGGCTGCTCATGCATTAATTAATAATGCTATAAATTCACAGGGTGTATGGGATTGTTGCTACATGCTCCAACCTGGATGAATTTCGTGTATTTAATTCACATAATGGGATTGTTGGCACATGCTCCATTCTAGGTGAATTAGTAAAGTGAAGAAGTATTCAACACTTATTAATGGCTTTATCTTTTACAAGATGTTAGCGCATAATTTTCTGGTTTTTTACAATTTTAACCTTAAACGAAAATCCACCATCAACATTAAGTCCACTGCCTAGCACATAATGGTTACACTATTGTGGGGTAGGCATGAGATGGTGACAAATTTGTGTACTGAAATGACCAAGCTAAAGTGAATACATATTTACCGGATAGGTCGACATCGTTAGGCGTTGCCCTGGAACTGGTTAGTCCTGATTAAGGCTGTGAAGGAAGCAGGCTTGATCTGGTGAGTCGCTTTGGTTCCCTTTGTACATATATGGACAGAGCTTGGCCCCTTCCTTGGGTCAGGTGTACTCCCTTTCGTCTAGCAGCTTTCCTCAGATGTATCTGATAAGCATCGTTGATTGCTATCCCGAATTAGTAGCCTTTATAGGTGGCAAGTGAAGACTTCTTTTCTCCTGGGATTCTGTCGACTTGCGAGATTATAAGGAATCATCTCACGTAGTCGTTTATTCTATATCTCAGGTACTGTTCCACACTTATCTGATCTTCTGATTGACTGATCGATTGATTTTTTTTTTTGTGTGCTCGTAACTTCTTCTCCTTTGCAGTTTATCATGGAAGCGGTGGACAATCATTCTGTCACTTCTTCAGAAAGAAGCTTCGAAGTTGACAAGCCTAAAACCCATGCGCACGAAGAAGTAATTGATGTAGTTTTACAAGTGGTAAGAAAGAAGGTTCGATTCTCGGACTTGGGAAGTTGTTGATTTTAGGACTTACTTAAATAAAATACTAGAAACAAGAAAATATTTTAACAAAGTTGAGAGATACTGGGACTTAGGATTCCACCAAACTTCACAATCAATTGGTTCATACAATGATTCATAACAATTTTAGCTCTTTTCTAGACTCTATTTCTTTGCCAAAAGTAGATTTTTTAAAGCATTAGATGTAAATCGTAAGAATAGTGCATCAAAAGTTCTTAGACTAAGCATACACTATCAAACAAAATCACAAATAATCAATGAAAATCATAAATCGATTATAATTACCAAACATTGTGAAACATGGCTTCCTCCGTCATCCCAGTGTTGGGGTTTAGCTCCACATGGTGAAAATACGCTCAAAATATTTATTCATGGCTCAAA
This sequence comes from Papaver armeniacum, assembly GCA_023531295.1. Taxonomy (NCBI): domain Eukaryota; kingdom Viridiplantae; phylum Streptophyta; class Magnoliopsida; order Ranunculales; family Papaveraceae; genus Papaver; species Papaver armeniacum. The sequence continues at coordinate 19,702 of JAJJWW010004025.1, read as the reverse complement.
AGTGTGTTTACAATAGTCAAAAGAGAGAAGAGTAATGAAAACAGAAAACTGCAACGTTTATAAGTGTTGCAAGTCACTGTTATAATAAACGATAAATCAAATGTATTGCAGAATAAAAGACTGCCTCTGCGAGTCTGTTCTTCGTGTTCTTGAGAACGACACTTCTGAAGTGTCAGTTCTTCGTCTTCTTCACCTGCTGCTGCAACTTTCTTCTTCTCGGCTCTGTAGCCTCCAATCGACCCCAAAACTCCCGACCAACCCTTTCCTTGGACTCTCCCCAAACTATTTGTACGCGACAGGCTTTAAAGCTTCCAAAGATATCACGAGAAATCTTTCTGTGAGAGTCACGGATATTTCCTTTTTTCTCTCTTCCTCTACGCGTCTGCTGATCAATACAAAGGTCACAGAGGATTTTAGGATCGAATATCTTCTATTAATCTTCACGTTCCTTCCAAAATATGACAGAATCAAATCTCGGACGAATATATTCTTCTATCTCACGGAACTATCCTCCAACAGAATCCGAGAATATCTTCTCTTCCATGTTCAGCCGTGATCTTCCTTTTTTACGTGAATAAACCTATTACCTTCCCTGTTTCGATGTAATGGATCACTCCCAGTCCATATCCAATATAAATTCCACTAAATTCTCGTCCAAACCTCTTCCCAAATCTTCCAACGAAGCTCCGAGTATATTGCTCCCCTGTTTAATCGAAAAACAATCAATATCCTTCCTTTTGCAATTCTGAAATGTATAACGCTCTTGTTTTTTCGTAACAAATTGTTACTAGTCCAAATCAACGAAAGAAACACCAAACAGAACTCATAAGATCAAGTCTGCAACTTTGTTGCTTAAGTGAATGTTTTCCCGCCAAAAGTTTATGTTCAAAAGCTAGGGATGGAGTGCCCCTTATCCAGACGAGGGGTGCCAATAGTAACTGGGGTGGAAATAGTAATGAGGTGCCCCTTATCAGTGAAGTGCCCCTTAGCCAAGACTCCTTGTAGTAATTCATCCGGGGACTCAAAAATCATTTTTCGAGCCGATTTCTCCGCGCAAGCGTATTTCTCCAAAAATACCTACAAAGACATAAAACACCAAAATAAGTACAAAAATGGATACTAAAAATATAGAAATTCGAGATCGAAATAGACACATAAATGCGTCTATCAAATACCCCCAAACTTATTATTTGCTAGTCCTCGAGCAAATCAAATCTAGAAAATAAAATCCTAACTCACTGTCGCAGGCATCGTCGATTGCATTTAGCGTATGCAATAAGCCTTTAAACCCCTAGGTGGCCCTAGTGGCCGAGTTATAGTCTCGGGTGGGTTTACCAGAGATATACCCACAAAACCTTTATACTCCAGACCCTAGCTATCTACGCAGAACCTTGGAAGGCACTAAAGAATCTCCTTGGTTGGCATACTTATTGACTACAGGAGGAAATACCCTGATGCGAAATTCCAATTGTTGTACACGAGTTTGCACTCAAGCATACTAAAATTCATATATAAGTGACAGAGCTCTACTCAGATAGTTTCTGGACATCATAACCGGAGTCAACCAATCACATGGATAGATTAAGAAATGGATATAGAGAAAAACGTAGATGGTTTTGATGTTGACTAGGTGAACGGTGTTTCTCATATCTGTCTGAAGGCCACTGCCAAAACGAACCTATCCTAATGGACTGAGATAGTGGTCTGGACTAATATCAACACACTGGAATATACAAGGGAACCAGTGGTCGATAATCCTAACTCTAGGTCAACTCAACTGGCATATACAAGGGTTCCAGTGGTCGACTTTATTGAATTTATTGCGGTTGGTCAGATGGTCTGGTCTCAATTTTTTTTTAATTTTTTTTTTTTCATAATAATTCTTTTTTTCTTTTTCTTTTTCTTTTTCACTTTTTCACTTTTTTTTTTTTTTTAATCTCAATCACTCTATTTCACCCTAGCAGTGGTAACAACTTGAATCGTGAGCCCCACCTAATCACTTAGATAAACATATTTTGAAGAAAACAAACAAAAAATAGAAGTGAAAAGGATTCAACGAGATATGGCGAAACTACCATGTTTTTTTCTTTAATTCTAACACCTGAGATCTGTGCTTTTATGAATAGACTCTTTAGATGTTTCCATCTAATCATATTGGTTCCTCAACTCCTACAACCAAAATGCTTCCATCCACTTAGATTGGTTAGTGACATCCTTAATAAACATAAATTTCTAGGCTCTGGAGTTTATTTATTGCAACTAAAAAGTTTCTCCCATACCCCCAAACTTAAATCTAACATTGTCCTCAATGTTCTAAAGATGAAATTAAAAGCATGAACAAGGAGAAGTCATTACCATTTGAAGCAAAAGAGTTAAGGAAAGATATTACCGTTTTGCATGAGCATGGGTTACCTCCCAAGAAGTGCTAAGTTTAACGTCTTGACCAGGACATAAGAAAGAATTAATCACTTCATATCATAAAGCAATAACCGAAACAATCGTGGATCATCTCGTCAAAAAGTGTTAACACGTATAAAAGGAAACTGCAACAAACCAAGAATAAACATAGCACACCCTTGCCTAGTTTCCTGTTTAAGACAACTACATCTAGTTGTGGTTCAGGTTCAGGTTCTATAAAGGGGTCTAAATAAAATATTTTCATGGGCTGCACCTCCTCATAAGTAAGATCCGAAATATCAGGTTCTAAGGTCTGAAAAAATTTAGAAGCACACAATAATAACCTGAATAATTGAGGATCCTCTAAGTCAATCAGATTTGACTTACACAGTTGACCATAATGAGAGTGGTGGTCATTCTTAAGCAAATGTGTCAATTCTATTTTCCTAAAATAATTAGGTTTAGTCTCAGAACTTAATAATTGACACATCTGAAACATATACGTTCCCATAATTGGTTGAAAAATATTTGGTGGGAAAACAAAATCAATCTTGGTATCATAGCATGGGTAAACCACATCAACCAGATGATGGGTTTCTAACAACTGAACTTCTTCCTGGACATTATTAGGTTCTGGAGAACTAGTATGAAGGCAATCTGGCACAATGGTTGAGGCACATATATCAAGTCCCAAGTGAGGGATCTCTACAAGAGCTAAAGGTAAAGCACGAGGAGAATGATAGTCACCCCCAAACTTAGAGTTTTGGGTGTCTCTAGATAGACTAGCTACAATTTCCCTAATTTCTAGATCATCAGAATCCTGAAAATGGTCAATTGCTTCTTGTAGGTCGTATTCAGGTGACGCATCCTCATACATGTTTAAAAGCTCTACGAGTTCATCTTCTTCGTCTAAGACTGTTGTTTGTAAATCTGTAGACTCTAAAATATTATTCTTAGAATAAACTCGTTCCTCTAAGCCAATATCGGCTTCGTAATCAAAAGGAAATACTACATCGTCTAAAACGGGAGTATCTCTAGTCAAGTCCTCGTCCTTTTGAATAGGTGAATAATTATTAAAATTATTTGGATTTGAAATAGAAATAAAATTATCATTATAAAGCTCAATTGGAGTAACAAATTCCTGACTACATGTTTCATATTTTTCATCAACACTATCCTCATCAATTCTAACCTCGTCATCTTGATTATGCGAATAACTATTCTCATTTTTAAGGCTAAATTGGAAGTCAAGATTATTCCGAGCAATTCTTTTGTCCGTCTCTAAAACAAACCTATTTGTATTCTCAGTTATTAGCTTGAGAGACTCTTCTAGGGGAAGAATAGGACCAGAAGGATCAGCTATTTGTTTGAGAGATTCTTCAAGAGGAAGAATAGGAACGGAAGGATCATAATAAGGACTAGTTTTCAACTCTTTAATTAAGTCGTCCAAAGACGAGGTACTAGTACTATAATATTCCTTATTTTCTTGCTTGTATGACCGGTGCACGTGCGAATAGTAATTGGGCTCACCATGGTATGAACCATAACCTTGAAAAGGTTGGTGTTCCCAACCACTATGCATACTGTGGTCAAAGTAATAGTGTCCATTTTGAAAATCAGTCAGATATTCGTTGTATTGGCTATTGTAATACCAGTTCGACATTCTTTTGTGCACATGCAAATGCAAGGTCGACTAAAATGGGTAAGCTCAGGTTACCACAGAAAAATATACCCAAAGGTACGAGGCTGAGGTTTGTGGACTTTCAGCTGGTAACTCCCATAAGGCCCAAGGCACGGGTTCAGCTTACTAATCCACGAGTTTTCCTAAAATCGGTAGTCTGACGATGCAATTGGTGTGTGCACGTGTTATTATTTTTTTATTTATTAATAAACTGTAGGAGCAGAATATCGCAGCAAGGACATACTTGCGAAGTCCTCACCAATGACACTTTGCGAGTGTCGCAGACTGATGACGCAATAGATGGTGGTGATAGAAACATGAAGAAAGCGCAAAGATCTTGCGAAAACTAGAGTGTCTGCGAGACTTAACATTTATACTCCCGCGAAATGTCGCAAGGTAAATCCGAAATTAAGGGAAATATTAGTTGTACATGAGCTGTCATCCACTATGTAAATACTATATAAAGAGGAGAGCAGGAGAGAGAAAGGAGGGATAATTTTGGTAAGAGAGAGAGAGATATTTTTAGAGAGAGATTTATTTTCTTTATCATCTTCTTCCCCAAATAATTAGATCTAAAGCTCTAGAAAATATCCATTAATGGAGATTTTAAATGTAACTTTTATGTAACCTCAATAATCATAGTGAAGAACCATGGATGTAGATCACATTGATCTAACCATGTAAAAAATCCTTGTGTCAATTTATATTTCTAGTACTTATATTTGAAATTTAGATGATTAATAAGATTTAGATCTACAAAATATTATAGGGGGTGTGTTGTAGGAAATCCTGCAACTACATATGCGCTAGAAACAGGGACCTGCTTCTTGTTGGATTAAGAGAGATTCAAAGAAATTACTTACTGTGCATATGGATCTACAAAGTTCAAGGGCGAAAACGGAAGTTTCAGCCAGAAATTTTTATCTCCGAAGAAGAAACATCATCATCATTCGAAATTAGATGTGGAGATGTCCAAGTGAGGAAACGAAAATTGATAATGTCGATAAGAAATTAAGCATGGGTTCACTATATAAAAACATCCTAGCAACTGGAATACTTAACTATCGGTCATCCAAACTCGTCGTCCAGCGAAAAAAAAGAAAAAAAAAATTCCGGTGAAGAAATATTCATAGGCGAAGACAAAGCTTCTCATACCGACAGGAGGATACTGGGAAATATCTAGCATTGGAGCGAATGGCAAAGGGAGATAAAATAAACAAGTGATGACGGGATATCACTTACACAAGAGAAGAAAATCAGGGAGGATTCGTGCAGCTTAGAGGCAAACTCATCTGGCAACAATAACAGGCGAAGGTTAAAACTTGAAAAGCAAAAACCAAACAAAGGAAACTACATCTCAGTTCACCGTAACCATCAATCAAATAGCGAGAATGAAATCCAAGGATTCCAGCTAAGTTAACTTAGCATGCAGTCCAGCTTCACTTCAGTCATTTCAGTATACTGATTTATGATTTTTCTTAGTTTTCGTAGTAGTAATTAAAGATTCGTTCTCTCGGATGTTGTTAAGATTAAATTAAAAGGTTTAAATAAAATGATAAATAAAAGAGAGTCACTGGGTCTTAGATTCCACCGAATTCGCAACACGAGGTTCATTATTCATTCTCAACAATTATCGCTCAGTGAATAAATAAAACATCAACTCTTGTTTTGCCAAAGTAGATCTTCAAAACATTAATTGTATCCCCTAAGCATAGATTATCTTAATTCAAAGCATAACCTATCTAATTGAATCACAACTAATTTTATCAAATCATAATTCTATTATAAATTAGTGCAAAAGTCAAATAGAAAATAGAATAAATTTACCCACGTATGAAACTCGGCTTCCTCCAGTCGACCCAAATAATAGGGGCTTAGCTACTCATGATGTAGACACACTCAAAATTCATTTTTATTGCCCAAATGGTGTTTACAATGAAGAAAAGAAGAGAAAATACAATAAACCGGGAATTTGCAACGTTTATAAGCGTTGCAAACCCACTCTTACGAAGAATAACAGTGGACTGTCGCAGAATGACAGTCTTATCTTTTCCGCGTCAACGACGGTGTTTTTACGACTTGTCTTGGAGGTCCATTCTTCGTGTTCTTCAATCTTCTCCTTCGCTGCGAGAATCACTCAGATGATCTGCACGCTCTTGTAACCGCTCCCAACTCTCGATATCCCTCTACAACAACACAACCTCTTTTATACTCTTCGCCGCCTTCAAATCTCCACCATAACTCCAAGAAATCTCCATTAACGTATTTTATCCTCTGGAATATTTTCTCTGATTACGTAATTATTTCCTTCTTTACCTTGCTCACGTGTCTGTTTAATCTCTACACACTCCAAAGTCGTGTAAAATTGGGATTACAATGAGCAAAACTCGCCGCAAAGACACAAAACATTCCAACTAACTAGTGGCCGTAACATTCTCCCCGTGTGTCTTTGCAATTCCAAACGATGTAGCCAAACTCTATCGAACTGGCACTTACCGGTCTGTTTAGATCAACCAGACCAAACCAATTGATAGCGCGTTTTAATCTCCTTAGAAATCGTCCAAACCCAAAAAACAGAGATACACGGGTTTTAAAAAGCTGCGCTGCCTTGTTTTTCTTCCACACGATTTTCCAGCCAAAATCGGATTCTCGATGATCATACCACGCCCGTTTGGTTAAAACAAGTCTTCCCCAAAAGTTTCACTTATTGAATCTCCTTAATACATGCCCAAATTACTAACCCTAATTCTGTTATTTTGCTGCAAAACTTTCCCGCCAAAATTTGGAATTTCAAACGAAGAAGATGAATGCCCCTTATCCAATCCAGGGGTGCGAATAGCAATTAGGGTGCCCCTTAGTAATTGGGTACCCCTTATCCAAAACTGAGAGTCCGAATAATATGTGTCCTTCGGGGTACAAAACCACTTTTCGAGCAACTTTCTCCATAAGAGCTTATTTGATAAAAACACCTACAAACAAGTTTATTAGTGATAAAATGAGGCCTAGCTAATGTATTTATGGGTGAAAATGTGTCGCACTTTCGTGCTTATCAAATTCCCCCACACTTACATTTTGCTAGTCCTCGAGCAAAACAAAAAATTGACCCGCTACACATCTGGTCATAAAATAAAAGAGAGTTAGACCCGCTACACAGCTGGTCATGACAAATGCCACATACACAAGACACACAAATATTTTTTTTTTTTTTTTTTTTTTTTTTACACAAACATCATTTTATATAAGGAAAAACAAAAGACCCGCTACACAGCTGGTCATAACCCAAAAACCATATTTTTTTTTTATTTTTTTTTGGACCCGCTACACAGCTGGTCATAATATTTATATTTTTATTATCTTTTTAGACCCGCTCAAGAGCTGGTCATAAAACGCAAGAAAATTCCTGAAAAATTAAAAGAAAAAGTTAATAACCACTCCCCCACACTTAAATATTACATTGTCCTCAATGTAATTGAGTCATCCAACGTAAAATTTAAGATGGGAAATTAAAAATAAAATAAACAAAAGTAAACAAACATAAATAAATAATTATACCTACTGGACTGTACAAAAACGGATCCCCATACACTAATAACCTGAAAACTTGGGGATCGACCCAAAATACAATGTATACACATGACAGCTTCACAATTATTTTATGAAAAAATGGGGACACTAAAACCGTCAGAAAACAAAATTTACCCCTAAACCAAGTTTTTACTGCACATGGAAGTGCGTAAAGAACAAAGTATGGGGATTCTGGGAAAATTTCAACTGGCTCATGCATGGTATTAGAAATAGGCAAATCCTCTGGGTACTTAGATGCGAAGTAATCCAACAATACTTTAGAAGCATACAATTCTAACCCTAAATTAGGCAACTTTTGGAAGTCTAGTGGTCTAGAAACAACCTCTAAGTCGGGTGAATGATCTTGTGAGGTAGATTCATCTATGGAATTAGGCGAATCATCCACACAATCATCCACAGGGTCATCTATATGTTCTGTTTGGGACAGAGAGTCACTACTAGATTCATCATCATCAGCAAATAATCTTTCACATTCAAGAACTCTCAATCTTTGTTCCAAACTAGGCGGTGTGTGTTTGTAATACTTCTCATAAATAGTTTCATGTGATTCTTCACTTACCTCAAGTGGAGCAGAAACTCCATACCATTGCCTACGCTTATATTCAGCAAGCGTCATCTCTGATGAGTTTTCCTGATAATTTGACTTTCTACGCATATATTCTGCCAGCGTCATCGTAGGTGACGTCTCCTCAGAAGAAGTCATCATCCTCAAAATTCCCCGAAAAAAATACAAAAAGAAACGCATAAAAAGGAAAAAAATAAAAACTAAAATAAAAATAAAATACTTTGTACAAAATAAAAATAAACCTAAAAATTAATAATCTAAAAACAAATCCCCGGCAACGGCGCCAAAATGATTTATGATTTTTCTTAGTTTTCGTAGTAGTAATTAAAGATTCGTTCTCTCGGATGTTGTTAAGATTAAATTAAAAGGTTTAAATAAAATGATAAATAAAAGAGAGTCACTGGGTCTTAGATTCCACCGAATTCGCAACACGAGGTTCATTATTCATTCTCAACAATTATCGCTCAGTGAATAAATAAAACATCAACTCTTGTTTTGCCAAAGTAGATCTTCAAAACATTAATTGTATCCCCTAAGCATAGATTATCTTAATTCAAAGCATAACCTATCTAATTGAATCACAACTAATTTTATCAAATCATAATTCTATTATAAATTAGTGCAAAAGTCAAATAGAAAATAGAATAAATTTACCCACGTATGAAACTCGGCTTCCTCCGTCGACCCCAAAGTAGGGGGCTTAGCTACTCATGATGTAGACACACTCAAAATTCATTTTTATTGCCCAAATGGTGTTTACAATGAAGAAAAGAAGAGAAAATACAATAAACCGGGAATTTGCAACGTTTATAAGCGTTGCAAACCCACTCTTACGAAGAATAATAGTGAACTGTCGCAGAATGACAGTCTTATCTTTTCCGCGTCAACGACAGTGTTTTTACGACTGTCTTGGAGGGTCTGTTCTTCGTGTTCTTCAATCTTCTCCTTCTCTCGCTGCAGAATCACTCGCAGATGATCTGCGCTCTTATAATCAGCTCCCAACTCTCGATATCCCTCTACAACAACACAGGACCTCTTTTATACTCTTCAGCGCCTTCAAATCTCCACCATAACTCCAAGAAATCTCCATTAACGCATTTTATCCTCGGGAATATTTTCTGCTGAAGTTACGTAATTATTTCCTTCTTTACCTTGCTCACGTGTCTGTTTAATCTCTACACACTCCAAAGTCGTGTAAAATTGGGATTACAATGAGCAAAACTCGCCGCAGCACACAAAACATTCCAACTAACTACATTCCAACTAACTAGTGGCCGTAACATTCTCCCTGTGTGCTGCAATTCCAAACGATGTAGCCAAACTCTATCGAATCCGAAGCACTTACCAGTCCTGTTTAGATCAACCAGGACCAAACCAATTGATAGCAGCGTTTTAATCTCCTTAGAAATCGTCCAAACCCAAAACAGAGATACACGGGTTTTAAAAGCTGCGCTGCCTTGTTTTTCTTCCACACGATTTTCCAGCCAAAATCTGTTGATTCTGATGATCATACCACGCCTGTTTGGTTAAAACAAGTCTTCCCCAAAAGTTTCAGCCATTGAATCTCCTTAATACATGCCCAAATTACTAACCCTAATTCTGTTATTTTGCTGCAAAACTTTCCCGCCAAAATTTGGAATTTCAAACGAAGAAGATGAATGCCTCTTATCCAATCCAGGGGTGCGAATAGCAATTAGGGTGCCCCTTAGTAATTGGGTACCCCTTATCCAAAACTGAGAGTCCGAATAATATGTGTCCTTCGGGGTACAAAACCACTTTTCGAGCAACTTTCTCCATAAGAGCTTATTTGATAAAAACACCTACAAACAAGTTTATTAGTGATAAAATGAGGCCTAGCCAATGTATTTATGGGTGAAAATGTGTCGCACTTTCGTGCTTATCATATACAAGACAGCAAAAAAGGTCATGAGCCATCAGCAAGGGAGATTATTGCGAAGAGCTCGCTATTACTTCAGCAAATCACAAATAAAGTCGCAAGTACTGGCGAAGTTACGTTATAAAGAAATACGGAAATGTCAAAGTTACACTTTCGTCCACATGTTGATGGGTGAAAACTACTCCTGCAGAATTTGGTAATTTGGGGTGTGGATGAGGAATGAATCTAAACTTTCAACAAATGCACTGCGCGGTGAGTGCTTGTAGATTCGAGAGATCAATTGCGGCAAGTCCGGCCTAAACCAAGAGATGGCCGTTCCAGACTTGTTTCGGTCACAAAGTGAAGGAGATGGGGTTGATCTTAGGGAGGGAAGCGAAGAAGGTGTTGAGATTGTGAAGGTGTTGGCTTGCTTATGACTTGTGACGTAAAGATGAGCAAGCTTACGGTTGATGCAAGCGTGCTCGAGTGTTTGAATACGATGTTGTATTAACACTTGGTTTCGTCGACCGAACTTGTGTTGTTCTCCGTTGTCTTGTCCTCGAAATAGGGCGGAGAACCTATTTATACAAGTCATTGAGCCTCATTCACGTTTCTCGTGGGAAGTGGAGGTAATGGAATGATGGAGTGGTGGAGTTGTGTGTCGGTGCATACGACCGGTCTTGCCCACTTCTCCAGTTCATCTCTAACCGTCCATGACTTCCTAACACGTTCTTGTGATGGCGCGTTGCACGCTGCACGCTGTAAACCGCCAGACCAATACCCCCGTAAGTATCCCCCAGTTTGTGACATGATTGATGTCTGGAATGTGGATCGTGGATCCACGGAAGATAGCATGTAATGCTGAATTGAATAACTGCGTTATTCAGAAAGTCGATACTTGTGGAGTATCGTGTGTATTTTATGCAGGTATTGCATTACGGTGTGGTAAAGTGATGGGTAATGACTCCTCACTAACCAAATAACTCCTGACCAGGGTTGTATAACCAAGCTGGTGAATTCGGACGGATGAGATGATGTTTGAGACACTCATCTGCGACCGTTGATGAAATAGGTTTTTTTAAAGAGGTGCGCAAGCATCACTCTTCAGCCTTGGTCGAAACCAAGCACGGGAAGGATTTTGTGGAGGACCGACCATACATGCGTGTTGACGGCATGATGGTGTACACGTCCATGTCTCACCGTCTCATGGAGATGCAATCTAGGCCACTCAATTTGACCGTCAAAGAGGAGTGGTTGAGATCGGTTTGCGGCAGAAATCTCTTACCGCAAAGGAATTGATAACCGCGTGTCATCCCAAGTTTGGGCGCATTTTCCAAGACGACCCATCTTGGTCGGTCTTGGTCGATCATACCACCGTGTAGGTGGTAGGTTGGTGTTCACACCTATACCTGATTATCCCATGAAAACGTGATCTAAGCCGTTCAAATCATCCGGTGAAGTTGAGCGGTCGAGATCAGTTTAGGATTTGGGAGTGTAACCGCATGTTTGGGCGTGCGTTTTGGGTTGGCCGGGAATGATGTGCCTTGGCCGACCGCAAGAGGAGGTAGATGGGCCCACGGTGGTCATGCTGGTATGACCGGACCTGCTCGATTTGATCTGTGACCCTCCATTCGTGCCGGAGAAGATGGACGCGCGTGATGGCTCAAACCCTATTTTTTGGCTTTCAAAGCCGCGCGACCATGCTCCTTTGGGCGGACGGTTTTGTTGTAACCAACCACGGTTGGCTTTGACCGATTGGCCAAGTGTGTAGGCGGTCACATGGTGATTGTGTCGACATGCTCCGGCCCTTTGAGTCTACATCTACACCCTCCATCTATACTCTGCGAAGATGGATGGTTGAGACCGTTTTGCGACACATGTTATATGCCGCAATCCCTAATTTAGGGTTTTCCGCCCATAATGCTTGGTATGGACGGTTTCTTGGCAAGCGAAGGCCAATGGTCGACCATGCGGGTCGGCCGTGTGCATTCCATACCGCTTGGGGTGTTGGAATTGATCCGTGGTCATCCAATCATGCTTGTGGAGTTGGATGACTGCGATTAGATCATATTCGGCAAGCTAAGACCGTGTGTATTCCATACCATGCTTGGGGTGATGGAATTGATCTGTGGTCATCCAATCATGCTTGCGGAGTTGGATGACCGCGATTAGATCATATTCGGCAAGCTAAGACCGTGTGTATTCCATACCTGCTTGGGGGTGATGGAATTGATCTGTGGTCATCCAATCATGCTTGTGGAGTTGGATGACTGCGATTAGATCATATCCGGAGACTGATACAAATCAAGTCCGGATGCTCAATCGGGCTAGTATAACACACCGAGAGGGGCTCAATCGGCTAGTATAACACACCGAGAATCACACACGAGAATCGGCGCCTGCACGTATTTCGTACATGGATTCATTATAGTGCTTGGAGGTTCGTGTTACTCGTAAGGGTAACACTCGTCGTCATGCCACACCGATAATGGGTTATAGAAATACAAGGCTGATATGAAATTCACGGGAAGGGATTGTTCTTGATGCTCCAACCTCAGAGGAATTTCATGTATTCCGCCAGAATGGGATTGTTGCTACATACTCCATTCTTGGTGAATTAAGTGAGGAGTATCCGTCACTTATAAACGGCTTTATCTTTTATAAGATGTCAGCGCATGATTTTCTGGTTTTTACAAATTTAACCTTAAACGAAAATCCACCATCAACATTAAGTCCCCTGCCTAGCACATAATGGTTACATTATTGTGTGGTAGGCATGAGATGGTGACATGCATACGTGAGAAAGACAGATAAAAGGAGTTTACCCGGAAGAGTGTTGGCCGATCGCTAGTTTTCCACGCCTCACGCTTGCATGGAATCCCCGGTGGGGCGGTTTCTTTCTTTGGGTATTTGAATCGAAGAGGAAACCAAACAAAAGAGGAATCCTTGTTCTATTGGGATTCTTCTAATTTTTGTATATAAAAGAAGCCAAACCCCTTTTCTTTTTCTCACGAATTTTCTCTTCTCTTTTTTTTTTTTTTGTTGTCGAAGCAACTCCCAATCCGTGACTTTCTTGTTGCCGCACGAACATCGTTCTTGCATTCTTTATTGACGCTGTCATGGAGTCGCTACTGCGTGCGCCGTCCAGTCAAGGTAAGTTACGTACTCTTTTTTTTTTTTTTTTTTTTTTTTTTTTTTTTTTTTATAAAGTAAAACCCTAGTTTGTTAGGTAAACACTTTTGTAAGACATGTGCATGCTTAGCTTTTTCCGCCATCTAGCTTGAATCCCGTAGACACAATTCCCATGAATAAAGAAAATTGTGTTGTGATGTATGCGGATGAATGCGGGCCCGCCGTGTATGCTGGAACGTGGGTCTTATTCACATATGCTTGACCGAAATTTGAAACTTATACCGACTTGAAAGTTATAACGAGAACTTGAAATCAATACCGAATCAAAACTTGTACCGGGACTAAAATTGCATCAGATCGAAATCGACCGAATTTTGTACCGGATTTGAATGGTATTTGGACCGCCATTGCATGCTCCGCTCGTGAGTTGTGTCTTGCCGTGTGACTATACTTCTCATGTGCTTTTATACAAGTTCTAACTCCTGTCTTTTATCTTATTGCGGTAGAAAGAAGAGAACTCCTATCAACATGTCTTCAAGATAATGCTTTTGGTGCCGCGTCGGAAGTGTTGACAGTTTCAAGGATATGCCGAACATCAATGATGAGTTGTTCACCTCGTCTTTTCCAAATAATAGGAAACATCCTTCTCATAAGATAGTCTTGCTTTCCCGATCGTAAAATATGGATGCTGATCCATTCTCTTCTTCCGCACTTGTGATGAGGTTTTGTCTCCGGAGAAATGAATATCCGCCTTCTCCTATTGACTTCAAGATTTGCCATGCTCCACTGGGTTCTTATGAAGGATGGATGAGACGCATGTTGAGTAATAAGGGCATTAAGGAAAATTTGACCAAAGCACAAATTATCGATGCGGTCATGGCATCTGCTACCCTCGAAATTAGGAAAGACACCGCGGGCTTGATCACCTTCATTTCTCGGTGGCGTATTTCTACTCATACAGCCATATCTAGATGGGGAGAGATGACTATTACTTTGGAGAGTGTAGCCGCATTAATGAACCTCCGCATGCCGTCTAAGTCTCTTTTACAAGCTCTCGATGCGGAACAAAGTAATTATGATGCTATACTTCAAAAGGCGGAGGGATTCGAGAGTCTGGACAAGGAGGAGAGAAAGGATGCGAGATGCTTTTATACTTGGTGGGTTTCGGAGTGGTCTTGCAGACCCGAGTTGAATCAAGAGCTCGGCGTGATTGCGTTCTGTCTTTATGGCTATCCAGGGATATATTTGATGATGGTTCAGGGAAGAAGACCATAAGAGGTGAGCTTGTTAAGATTGCTATAAGGTCAAGCAGGTGAAGTTCTTCCTCTAGGTGCATTGTTCCTTGGATCGTCGTATTCTCATCTCGGACGCTTTAGCAATGGATATGCACGTTTCTAACGGTACAAGAAGGTGGAGTCGCACGTTCACTTCGCTTTTCTTCGAGCGCTCTTATGGAACACTTCGAAGTTATGCTCCTACTCCCGCATCTTCACTCGTTAACTTGTACGGCGGCTCGAGAATACTCCGATGGAATAAGAAGCGTCCTAAAGCCGGTGCGAAACTTGTGGAGGTATTTGACAACATTTCTTCCGTAGATTTTCGTCCATGGGGGCCGATTCACTCTTCCATCGTTCAACCAAAGACCTTGGCCGACGATCCCGGCGTTGTGTTGCATCGATGTCAAGACCATGAGATCTGGGAAATTATTTACATGCGCAGCCGCATTCCAGGATATGTCCCGTCTCTATTCGACGGAGAATTTTCTGTGACTCCGTACAACATTGACTGTGGCGCTCGCCAAATGGGATTTGATCAGTGGTGTCCCATTTATCCGTCCACTAGGGGCTCCGGAAGAATTCCTTCCACAAATTCTTAACGCCAATGTGTTCTTAGACCGGTGAGCCTTCCCTTCCGGCCTATTGGGAGAAACTCGGTGGTGACCAGAAGCGGCATAGAGAATTTTGGGGAAACAAATCGTCGATCTTCCGAAAATTTTCAAGAGTGTTGTGACGAATTCGTGAGTGAGCCATCTTCGACGTCTTGACGAAGCATTTCCGGTTGAAGCCACTTCCATCCAAACGGACAAGAGCCGAGGATTGCGGTCCCAAGTAGGAGAGAGGCCTAAGAGGCAAGCATGCGGTCCCAGTAATCCTCAATTCTTCTAATATGCGGGTATTTAAATCTCCTCCCATCGGTTCTTTCATTTCTCCCGTGTAAGTTCTTCTAAAACGATCCTTGCTTTAAATCGGGGAATTTCGAAAGATAATGCCTTCACAAGGTTGGCACGCATTCAAGACGGGAAGGCCGTGATGCAGGTCATCATCTTTGAGAAGTCCGGCGGTCACGGACCTTCATCTTGAGAAGTCTGGCGCGGTACGGACCTTCATGCCGAGAAGTGCAGCGAGTACCGCTCCTTTTCCGACAATGACGAGATGATGCAAGCTCGGTTGAACAAGGCGCTTTCCTTAGTGACCTTGTCGACGGGGTCGTGACGGAAATCAACACCCCAGTGAAATAGATGCCGTAAGAATGCAAGAGAGACGGTGGTCGCCGAGTTGAGACGGCTCCTCTTGACATCCATCCTGAATGTGCACCGGACCGTATGGCTATTGTGGTGACTTCTTCGAAGGCCTCCACGCAACCGACAAGACTCCGCGGTCGCCGAATTCTGCCGGTGATGCGGCTCGGGGCTTTGTTCGATCCTCCTTTTACTCGTCCCTTATTCGAGGTCATGTGTTGGTTGGTGGATTCAGCGTGCGGTCCAGTTTGAAAAGTTGTACACGACAACTGGAAGAAACACGGCCATATTGCTACCATCACCTGGCTTCGGGAGTCGTCTTGCATTGGTCAACCGCGTCCAAGAAGCTTTAGTTTCCATCCGGGGATGAGCGCCAGCGACTGGGTGGAACAGTTTGCGAAGAGGTGATTGAAGATTGGAGGTGCCATCTCGGACGTGTTTGCGCGTGCTGACTTCAATGCTCCTGGTTCTTCAAAGGGTTCTCCGAGATTCAGGAGCTCCGGAAACTACATGATGAAGTCCCTTCCGCGGACTGTGTTGCTCGTCAGGAAGAAGAGGTTGAGAGGTTGTCTAAAGAGCTGGAGCAGGCCGTGCTTCAAAGGATGAAAGTCTCTCTTGCCCAGAAGGATGAGTTGTTGCTTAAAGACTTTCCTTGAAGTATCCGTGCTATATACTTTGGCGTTTTCTCTTATATGCTTTTCTTTTTGAGTGATAGTGAGGATTTTCTTTGACTTAGGTTTTGGATCAATAGGTAATTGAATTGGCTTATTTTTGAGATAGTTTTGTGAACAACCCTTTTGAAAGGGATTATGTTAAATGAGATTTGCATCTTGGTCATGAATGATTGCACATATTACATGAAATTGCGAATGTTATGTGAAAGGGAGGTACGAATGGAAACAAACATGGCGTTTGATCACCGAGCCTCTTTCTCCACGTGCGGGATGCTAAGTCCCCAGGTGAATTCTAAACTATCTTTCTTGTAAAGTTGTTGAGTAAAACTTACTTGCTTTTGAAGCCTCACTATATCAAACCTAGTAGTCTTTCTAAGAAAATCCTCCGAACCAAGCTTCTCCCGAACAATGCGCTTCAAAGCGTTGCATTCATCGGTGGGGTGATGGAGGAACCGGTGGTAATGGCAAAGACCTCGGGTCCATTATTTCTTGATCGGTGAGCGGACCCATACGGGGGTAGCTCCACCTCTCCATTTCGTAACCACGTCTCCGGCCCGCTTCCAGAATCTTCTTCATTGGGAAGGGGAAATGTAAGTACCCTAAGTCTAGCTTTTCTGCGTTAGCGGCGTTGTAACGCCTCTCCGCGGCTTTGACGTGGAACAAGAGATGAAATTGAATGACTTGCGAGTGCCATCGTATCTGCGGATCGCTTGCCTAAGTAAAGGGATGTAGAAGGTGTCGTAACGTCACTGCTGAGTGACCGGATTGAACGTCCCCATCCTCCGTACTCAGGTATTTCCTGATTGATTTCTCCTTCCTCAAGCGTTCCTTCAGCTGGTTGAAAGGTTGATGCGGATTGAACAGTCTTCCGAGCTTCGACAAGGGTCTTGAGATATAAATCTTCCAGCAGGGATCCGGGCTCCATTTCCTTATCCTGTGAGACGTTGTGGTACTGGATAAGTCTTTTCTTTCCGTGGGGTTGCCTTGAGTCTTCGTTGTCACTGGACCATGTTGTTCGTATCTCCTGAGTCCCCTGTGATCACGCGTTCTTCCTGCATCTCCACTAGTAAAGGTGTGACTCCTGGCTAATGATTCAACATTTCTTGTGCTCCCTGAGTAGATGCTCGTCGACCCTTCTTGTAATTGTGCCGCTATATCATTCAAAAGGCGAAATGTCTCGCTCCGCCTCCCCGGTGATACCTGGCTTGATTTGCCAAGACATCCTCCAAAGCATTCGGTATGCTTCCCATGATATCCCGAACCGCCCGTAGTTTTAGGATACATTGCGAGATGGAAACGAGAAATTGAGGATTCAATTTTATGCAACCGATAGATCAATCTCCCACCGTGGTCGCCAATTGTTGATGGGTGAAAACTACTCCTGCAGAATTTGGTAATTTGGGGTGTGGATGAGGAATGAATCTAAACTTTCAACAAATGCACTGCGCGGTGAGTGCTTGTAGATTCGAGAGATCAATCTGTGCAAGTCCGGCCTAAACCAAGAGATGGCCGTTCCAGACTTGTTTCGGTCACAAAGTGAAGGAGATGGGGTTGATCTTAGGGAGGGAAGCGAAGAAGGTGTTGAGATTGTGAAGGTGTTGGCTTGCTATGACTTGTGACAGAAGATGAGCAAGCTTACGGTTGATGCAAGCGGCTACGAGTGTTTGAATACGATGTTGTATTAACACTTGGTTTCGTCGATGAACTTGTGTTGTTACGTTGTCTTGTCCTCGAAATAGGCGGAGAACCTATTTATACAAGTCATTGAGCCTCATTCACGTTTCTCGTGGGAAGTGGAGGTAATGGAATGATGGAGTGGTGGAGTTGTGTGTCTCGGTAGCATACGACCTGGTCTTGCCCACTTCTCCAGTTCATCTCTAACCGTCCATGACTTCCTAACACGTTCTTGTAATGGCGCGTTGCACGCCGCACGCCGTAAACCGCCGACCCAATACCCCGGTAAGTATCCCCGCCTGTGACATGATTGATGTTCCGGAATGTGGATCGTGGATCCACGGAAGATAGCATGTAATCGTCGAATTGAATAACCGCAACGTTATTCGTAAAGTCGATACTTGTGGGTATCGTGTGTATTTTAATGCGTGGTACTGCATTACGGTGTGGTAAAGTGATGGGTAATGACTCCTCACTAACCAAATAACTCCCCACTGGGGTTGTATAACCAAGTCTGGTGAAGTCGGACGGATGAGATGATGTTTGAGACACTCATCTCGCGATCGTTGATGAAATAGGTTTTTTAAAGAGGTGCGCAAGCATCACTCTTCACTTGGTCGAAACCAAGCACGGAAGGATTTTGTGGAGGACCGACCATACATGCGTGTTGACGGCATGATGGTGTACACGTCCATGTCTCACCGTCTCATGGAGATGCAATCCAGGCCACTTTCCAATTTGACCGTCAAAGAGGAGTGGTTGAGATCGGTTTGCGGCGAAATCTCTTACCGTAAGGAATTGATAACCGCGTGTCATCCCAAGTTTGGGCGCGCGCCCCAGACGACCCATCTTGGTCGGTGCCTTGGTCGATCATACCACCGTGTAGGTGGTAGGTTGGTGTTCACACCTATACCTGATTATCCCATGAAAACGTGATCTAAGCCGTTCAAATCATCCGGTGAAGTTGAGCGGTCGAGATCAGTTTAGGATTTGGGAGTGTAACCGCACGAGTTTGGGCGTGCGTTTTGGGTTGGCCGGGATGATGTGCCTTGGCCGACCGCAAGAGGAGGTAGATGGGCCCACGGTGGTCATGCTTTGGTATGACCGGACTGCCGATTTGATCTCGTGACCCTCCATTCGTGCCGGAGAAGATGGACGCGCGTGATGGCTCAAACCCTATTTTTGGCTTTCAAAGCCGCGCGACCATGCTCCTTTGGGCGGACGGTTTTGTTGTAACCAACCACGGTTGGCTTTGACCGATTGGCCAAGTGTGTAGGCGGTCACATGGTGATTGTGTCGACATGCTCCGGGCCCTTTGAGTCTACATCTACACCCTCCATCTATACCTGCGAAGATGGACGGTTGAGACCGTTTTGCGACACATGTAATATGCCGCAAACCCTAATTTAGGGTTTTCCGCCCATAATGCTTGGTATGGACGGTTTCTTGGCAAGCGAAGGCCAATGGTCGACCATGCGGTCGGTAGTGTGCATTCCATACCGCTGGGGTGTTGGAATTGATGTGGTCATCCAATCATGCTTGTGGAGTTGGATGACTGCGATTAGATCATATTCGCAAGCTAAGACCGTGTGTATTCCAT
>JAJJWW010004023.1:0-71089 GCA_023531295.1 Papaver armeniacum | reverse complement strand
ATATTGTCGCGAATAAAATATCCCGCAAAGGCAAAAATACTTAAGAAATGATAAGACAAGGTTAATGGGTCATTACATGAAAATGTAAAAGATGTCCTGCCCGATCTTGTCGCAATGAGGGATGGTGAAATAAGACCTTTAACTAGGAAGGCAAAATAAGACCATACAATTAATGATAAGACAAGATCAATAGATTTCTTCATTTATGAAGAAGTCCTTATGAATCTTGTCGCAATGATACATTTCAACATAACTAAAGGTAGCGAACATGCTTGCGATATTAGAATTGCGAGATAAAGATAGAAAGAGAAAATGATGGAATTATTCATCAAGGATTTTTGTCTTTCCAATCAAAGGAATACTTTAACGAGAAATTAAAAAGCATTCTATGCAAAAAGTCATCCAGATAAAGAAGTTGAAAGATGAAAAATTACAAAATGATTTAAATCTCTACATCATTTTTCTCAACAACGGAGATGATAAACGTTCCTCAATAATCTTATCAACTCCACCCTCGCCCGATTGGAGGATTCTCATTTGAAATTTCTTCATTCGGATTCTTATGGAAAATTTCATCATTAGCGACTTCCTCGCAGCTTTCATAATCGTAATCACTATCAGGGGAGTTAGGAACTTCATCATCACTTACTTCCAGAGGTGCAACAGATACAGGATCAAGAGATTTAGATAGCAAAACATCATTCACAAGAACTTCATCTTTAAGATGAAGTTGACGAAGGAGCGCTTTCTGCTGATTTTTACTCTCTATATCTTTGTAATCGCACATATAATTGAATCTTCTTTCTGCTCTGTCGCGAGAATGCATAAGGGAAGTAACAAGCATTTTATTCTCCTTGCGAATTTTTGAGTGGTCGGATTTCAAAGCAAAGTAAGGAGGAGTGAAGATTTTTCTCAGACTCTGCGAAAAAAAAATAAAAAAAAATAAAATATTATAACAAACAAAAACTATGAAGCCTCGATAAAGGAAGAATAGATGAGGCAGTCAACTTTTATGACTACCTTCCTTTTGAGAGATAAGATGCTGGGTTAAAAAAGCCGAACAACTATTCTCCGGTTGATCCATGGCGATGTCAAAATTATCTCCAACTAATCTTTCAGGCGAGCTCGCAAATTTTTTTCGTTAGAAATAAATATGGCATTTTCTTTTGCAAGGGAAGAATTAGATTTTTCCAACTGGGAACATTGATCCTTGAGTTGGTTTGCTTTTACACTTAAGGTTATTCTACCATGTATGAGTTTATCCTTCTCGGCAGTAAATTCTTCAAGATTATTTCTCAGCGAGCGAAGATATTGTTCTTGCTCTTTACATAACTTTTGACAAATATCATACTACAGTGAGTAACTTGCCACCTTGTTTAATAGAGTTCGCTTCTCTTGAGAAAAAGAGTTCCATTCTCATCGATAAAGTTTCCAACTTTAGATTAGCTTTTAGTCAAAGAGTACGAGAGGCGAGATAAGTCATTACTTAACAAGTCGTGTTTGAGCTAAATCGGCGTTTTCTTTAGAAAGATTATCTATTTGGTCAACACATATGTATGAATATTATCTAATTGGTTATATTGCTCCATCCAAGCATCTTTATCAACTCGAACTTCTTCAACAAGAGATTCCAACCGATATATCTCCATTTTTCGTTTCGGTTTAAAGCTTGAAGGGTGAACGAGGGACTTGAGTCTTCAAAAAAAAAAAATGTAGAGGCAAAAATGTACCTTTTAAGTCTTCATTCTTCTTGCGAAGATTATCGCGATCCAGTAATGTTGAGAAGGTTATTCTTTAATATCTTAACTTCTTGTTCCAAAGATGTTCGACACTTTGTCGTAGCCAAAATATTTATTCAAGGATTCAAAAAACGCCGGACCCCGATAGGATCAGTGGAAGTTTTCTTGACATCATTCATGATGTCTGATAAAACTTTGAAAGCTACATCTATCCCTTCTAAGTTTTCTTTGGTAAGAGGGATAGACTCAGAGGAGGAGGAGGGAAGAGTTGAATCATTCTTGGTCATAAGAATGCTAGTTGAAGAAACCTGATTAACAGGTAGAGGCGAGGTAGAAGTATTAAGAGTAAAAGTTGAGAGGGGTACATTTTGAAGAATTTCATTGACAGAAAACTCATGAATTGATTTGTCCTGCGAGGATATCGCAGGAGAAGGTGGATTGTCTTGAGGAGAAGTAATTGGTTTATCTTGCGGAGCAATCGCTAGAAGAAATGAATTGCTTTGCGAAGGCACAACAGGAGGAGTAATGAGTTTGAATCTAGGAAAGGAAACAGGAGGTGCAACAGGCTTAGAATGGCGATGCCTCTTGGGAGATCTATCACCATCTTTGTCATCCTGCGAACCACAAGCTAAATAAGAAACAGAGGCAACAATATTGTTATTAAAAGAGTAAATGTTTCTTAAGTACCTTGTTACTCGCAGGTTGTCTTTTTAGAAGCAAGTAGATTTCGATTTTGTTGCGAACCTAAAGAGATATTAGGGTTTGCAATGGTAAATGCAGTGTTGGGCTTGTTCTTCTTTGAGGCAAAAATAGCAAGAGAGACATTAAAAGAAGAGCAGTATCAGAATAAAACAACTTTAATAAAAGAAATTAATCACAAAATGATCAAATTCAGCAAAATTAACAAACCTTGATGCCATGGAAACAATAGCAGAAAAATAATAACAGGAGAATGATGAAGAAGATGGTGAAGAAAAGTAGCAGAAGAATTACAGCAGGAAGACGATGAAGGCAAACAGCAGAGAAAAGTTGCAGACAATAAAGAAGATGAAGTAAAAGAAAGAAAGATTTTCAAAGGGAACTCCCCTTTAAATAGACAGAGAAGAGTAACTGGGATAACATTAAATGTGCCGTAAAAAAGTGAAATTTTAGATACGTGTAAAATGCCATTCCCGATTCATGGAATCCTGTCGGTAAAAAATGGATAGAAAACAAACGGTTGCGATATCTCAACTGATAATTCTCATGACATTCTCTTCTTCGCAGAGAAGACATGAGAAGAGGCAAGATGTAGGATCAGAATATCGCGACATCAATACTTCGCGAGATTAATAAACGACTACATTGCGAAGGCGTCACAGGGAAGTAATTTAAATGACGCATTAGATGACGACAGCCAGAACATGAGAAAAGTGTGAAGACTTGGCGAGATTTAGGAGTGTCGCGAAGACAAACACTTATACACTCGCGATACTTCGCGAAGGATTCCCGAAAATAAAGGACAGCTTAGTCACATCCACTATGTAATACCCTATATAAAGGGTCGCAGTAAGTCTGTTGTAAAAAGGAGAGTTCTTTTTGAATTGTTAAGCAAGTCATTAGGAGAGAGAAAATTTAGAGTGATTGTAATTTCTTTGGCTCTGTTCTATCTTTCTTTATAAACATTTCAAGAAAATAATCAATAAAATCTATAGGAATTCAACATTTAAATGGATTAGTTGAGTAAATTCTATTGAGGGGTGTAGTGTGGGATTTCCTGCAATTACATAGACCAAGGATGTTTGGACACCAAGGAATTTCCAAAACCGAAAATATTCTCAAGATAAGCAATATATTCCAAATTCGGTTTCCATAATTCCTGGAAATGCTTTGTCCAAACATTGACCGAAAATCTCTTAGAAAATCTCCAACTAGTAAATGCACATTAATAATTTTTCATTTTCCAAAAAAATTTAAAAACCTTAATTAAAAGATTCTCAACTTATTTTTCAATCTGGGATCTTTTTCTTTATCTATTAAGGAATATCTTTGAATAATAAAAGATCATTGTTACTGCAGATGTTCAAAGTATGTCGACATCTTAACTTAGTAAATCATCTTTCATATTTAATATCTTGGAATCGATTTGCCACACTTCCAAATAAGTTTAGAATTGGTTCATCTGACTTCCAAGAACTATGTGATTGATTAAGAACACTTAATCACCAATCATGGGTTTCATGGTTCTACCAAAACAAGTTTAGGTTCCTCCATGAGTACCGGATTTAGTCACACTAGCTTTCAAAAATTCTGTTGACTAGGTACTAGGATCGGTTCCCACATATATATGGTATCTAACTTGTATTTGTTTGCACATGTCCATAGGATCGGTTCCCAATGTCTAAAAACGTGTTGCACATATTCATAGGATCGGTTCCCAATATCTAGAAGCGTGTTGCACCTCTTACAAGGATCGATTCCCCTCTTGTGATCGGTTGCACCTCTTACTAGGATCGGTTCCCCTTTGCCTAGAGTTGATCATACTAATAACACTAAATCGATCATACCATCTCAGGTGATTACTTAAGATCGGTTTCACAAATAAAATTCATACCAATACAAAAGTCAGGCCTTGTGAATAGTTTTACCAAGAACATAAACAAGTCATGAGCCCGGTTATACTAATCACACATATTGGTAGTTCAAAATATATGCAATGAATAATAATACCAATAAGCCTAGCGATTTCCTTTCGATTCACAAAACAAGTTCATGAATTTACTTCCTTTAAACGAATGTAAAACATTGTTTCCTAGGATGAAATCTTCACCTCATACCCATACATAATCACAATAGCATTTAAACGATTATGTTGATGTCTTATATACGAAGTTCAAAAGATAAACGTCATACTTCGTATTGTATTCCTTAATACTACATCTAACTAGAGTGTAATTATTCATGCTTCGCAGTTATGTTTTCAATATGCACGACTTGAAAGATATGTTAGGGAATGAAACAGTTCAAGTGATGTTGTCGTTGTAGCTCCTTACTTCTTCACTTCTTCAAGTCTTCGTAATACTTGTAATGTCTCATATCCTAACTTGAAAACCAATGAGTTTTGGTTTACTAAAATATGACAACCAAAGTTGACATACCAACGCTTGGTGGGTTCAACCGAGCTATGCTCTAACAAAATACGGACAAGGTCCTGGGGTTGTTCTGCTATTGCGGTTTCCTCGTTAACAAAACTTCTGGTGTCATGCGTCTTTCTTTTTCCACATTATATTATTTATCTTTATAATTGGATTACACAGTTTTGTACGTATTCAATCTAAGTATATGCATCTTCTTAATTGTGATCGATTATGAGATTTGTTCTTGTAGAATTTGAATCTTGAAAGATAGATAACAAGTTTAATTATTTGGCAGAATTCCAATTGGATTATTTGGATACGACTAGAAAGATCGTGGATATTGATTTTTGGGATTGTCCAAGTACTCTTCTTAAAAATAAGGTTCAGGGACTCTGATATACATACCGATTGAGTAGATCTTTATATACATCTTGTCAAGGATCATTCAGTTGGTTTACTTGCAATTATATTAGATTTTTTTATACGATTCGCCGAATGAAAAATTTGGTGGTGTACTTGGTACCCCTGCGTTGTCATATACTATAATTGAAAATTAATACTCCCTCTGTTTCAAAAACAATGTCTTTTATTCCATTTTCATCAGTTTTAAAATTGTGTCCAGCTTCTGTTTATAGTCGTACTTTCCATTAAACTCTCTAATATACCCTTTTTTATTTTATATTCATAAATTCATTTTTAACGTCAATCTACAATATTAATCAGCTAGTACCTGCGATTTTTCAGCCTTTCTTGTTTCAGATATTGTCTGGAATTGCTTGATTTGAGCATTCCACTTTGCCACCCTTCCTACTCTTTCAGTGTTGTCTAGAAATTGGTTTATTTGAGCCTTTGTCAAGACTCGAATCGTATGTGCGTCAAAGTATGTCCTTAGTTTCTGGGTTGAAAATCCAGAGCGTATATGAGATATTCTACCTTTATATAGTTGTGTTTTGCCGAGTTGAGGGACTTGTCGGTGAAATATATGGGGTTTTATTCCCGCGCATGGGTTCGTACTAAGATCGCGCTCACGGCGTAGCTAGTTTACGCAAGGTAAAGAGTTAGCACTCGCTTTGGCTCTCGGCTTTTGCAAATGGGTACAAAGCTAGGTATTTTTTTATCTTCAAGAACACTTTCTCGCATTCTGTAGTCCATATGAAATTAATTACTTTTCTCAAGGTATCAAAAAATGCTTTGCACTTGTCTGAGGATCTTGTTATGAATCTTCCCATTGAATCTAAAATTCTATTTAGCTTTTGAACTCCGTTCAAAGTCATTGGAGATGGCATCTCTATTACTGCTCTGACTCTATCAGGTTCTACTTCTATCCCCCTTTTAGTCACCAGGCCCTAAGAATTTTCCCGAGGTTACCCCGAATGTACATTTCTCTGGATTTACTTTCATGTGACACATCCTCATGGCTTCAATATTTCCCTTAGGTATGACAGATAGTTCTTTGCTCGTTGCTTTGACGACCATGTCGTCTCACGATACTCTCCAATATCTTGTATATCCACTTGTTTGAAGATTTTTCGACTATTTTGGTATGTTACCCCTGCTGTTTTTTAGCCCAAAAGGAATCATTGTTATTTGGGCGGAGGCGTCCGCCATTGGTCCTGCTGAGGTGCTTGCTACATTTTCGAGAGTGGTTCCAGGTACCACATGTCTTTGTTGTTCATTTCTATGGATTCCCCCTTCTTCGTTTTCCTGAATTTTTTTACGCGACCGCCCTTTCTTCATTGATCCTAACCTCATCTAGGTTGCACATTCTTGCATATTGTTGATCGCCTTTGATTTCCATTTCACCCGTGGGTGTTGGAAAGTGAAGGTACTGACGATAGGTGAAAGTTCTTCTTATTAAACGGTGGACCCATAGTCTTCCCATTATCACGTTGTAAGGTGAAGGTTCCTCAACAACTGATGCGTGTCGTAACCACAACAAATTATTAAATATATTTCCACCTAATTAACAAGCAATATAGTGTAGTCAAGTTCGTTCCCACGAGAAGCGGGAGTTTTTAGTTGTTTAATTTTCATAAAAAAATGAGGATTTTCTTGTTTTAAGTTTGCAAAAAAGAAAGTAAACAAAGTAATCAAAAATTTAAGTTGAAATCAATAAGAGAGATTAGATCAATGAATCCTTCTTCGTTGCAAAACAATGATTTAAGTTATGTTATTGTCTACTTTTATTAGTCACAGATTTTCATCAACCGTAGGTTAACAGGTTCGCTTAGCTAACCCCAAAATTCCTTGTTTCACTGAGTAACAAGTTCGCTTAGTTATCAGATTCTATTATAAATAACTACCTTGAGGTTCGCTTACGAAATGCAATTCAAAAGAACATATTAAGATTTATGAATTTAGGTTTGATACTAGTAGTTAGACTCGGTTCGCTCGGTCCAATTTCTAGCGTTGTTCTCACACATAATTGCTCCACGGAATCCCTCTGCAAGGTCTTGTGTTTTCTACTTGTGTAGTGAGTTATTCAGCAATTACGTATTTCCTAACCACCACTAGCTCTAGATTAATTAAAAAATCAATTTAGTTAGCCACCTAAACTATCTATCAATCAAGCATAAACATTCATAATAGTAAAAACAATCGAAAATCACGTGAAAAACTTCAAAGTAGATTTAAAACAAAACTCAAATCATGTTAAGAACTATTCATCCTCAATCAATAATGGTGGGTTTGGATGTAAAATTTTAAAGGTGGAATTCATAGGTCCAGAGGATTTGGTATAATTATGTTTCCCCATGTACGTTTGGTTGCCCGAATCCTTGGAAACACGTTTCCTACGGGAATCAGTTTTCCAGCAAATCCTCTATATGGAGTTCGACCCTCTTCAGCGAAGATGTCTTAGCGGCGGTAGACGACAGCTGAACATATTCCATGAGCTTTCCTGCGTCTTATGAGTTCTTTGAATGGTATTCTTTAGGTGGCAACATGCGTCAGTTGTATTCTCGTAGTACTGGTGGTACTCACAGTATTCCTTTAAGTCCTTCGTCTTTTCTGACAGCTTACCTCTGGTATTATGATAAACAAAGTCAGGCTTCGTTCCTTCTTTTCTCAAGATTTTGGAGAGGGTTGTATTGAGCTTTATGTATACTTTATCAGCAAAGTCATCTCTTCCCTTCCCTCTTCCTTTTTATTCTCCGAACTTTGATGTTTTGTCCCTAGAATAGGTTCTGCCCCTAACTTCGTTTTGCCTCTTAGCTTGCTCAGAAATTTGTTCCAGAGAGTTGGTTCATCATGGAGCAACAGTTCCTTTGCTTTGAGCTCTTGGTTTATCTTTCTGAATTTCTTCAAGCCTGATATAACGGTCTTGGATGACATGGATCTCTCCTTCGGATTCGAGGGTCCTATTGTGCAGCTCTACGAAGATAGCCGATAACCTATCGAGACCATACTTACAGAAATTGATGATAATTTCTGGGTTCACCTTGTCAATTGCTTGACATGTCTTCTGCCATCTATCCGTGTATTGCATCAATTTTTCTCGGGGTCCGATAACTAAAGAAAATATCCTATTTAACCCAGCTTTCATAGCTTTGTTGTACATGTATGTCCATAAGAACACGGTACACAATTTCTCAAACGATTCAATTGAATTTGCTGGTAAGTTGTCATACCATGTTAATGCCAATCCCGCTAAGCTCTCAGAAAATACCTTCAAAGTACCACCTCATTCCTTTCCCAATGGGAGAGGACACGAGTGTAGTACTTCAGATATGATGTGGGGTCTGTACTACCATGTAAGTCTGGAACGTAGGTACTGGATATTTCAGAGGGATAGGCTCCTTCATAATGTTTAAAAAGATAAAGGAGATGTTGTTGCTTCCTGCAACACTTCTTCTAGCCATGCACCTGCGTTCCCGGTCTTCAAACCTTGGATATCTTTCGCATATTTTTCATTTGATCCATTACCATCTCCACTTTGTTGATACCTCTTGACAATGTCTCATTATAGTTAGACTTCGAGGGCTTTTAGCTAAGATCCACTTCGCGAGGATAATTTATTTTCCCCCGTCCTTCTCTTGGCGAATTGGTCCTTGGTGGAAGGAGACCACCCCTTCGATTTCCTAAGATTACTTTTTGATCACGCCTCCTCTGAGGAGGGTGGCCTGCGAACTTTCGATCTGCACCTCCAAGAGGTCCTCGAGGTTCTGGTTTTCCTTAGCCATAACGTGCATTGTGTCCTCTTGCTCCTTGTTGCATAGTAATAGAGCTGCTACCTGAGTTGCCATCCGATCTTCGTTAGAACTCGCGCCCTTGGGGAGTGATCTCCACCGGATCTTCGAGTCTTTGACTTCTTCTTCTATGATGGGAGCATCATGATCAATGGGCAACGATGTAAGGTTTCCCGGTCCTCCTGCGGTATGAGCTAAGGTATCAGGGAGCCCTTCGTTAGGGACAAAGGGCGCGAAGAGAACTAGCTCCGACCAACGGCATGATGTAAAGTGGTTGCACTCCATATGTTTGCCCCATCCCTTCAGTTTGGATAGGTAGTCGTTTGATACCGTTCTTCTTGCTATTTCACTTTTCAGGTCCTCTGATTCATTCGTGACATAGTTTGCGACCTTCCTCGGGTGACGGCAGGCCTTGAGCTGGATGATACATCACTTGGTTTATGCATACCTTCGGTTTTACACCCTGAAAACAAAGATTACAGTAATAGGGTCCGTTTACTTGACCTTCGTTGAAGTAGCAGTTAATGCTTGTATCAAAAGAACAACTAAGCCGCTTTCTGAAATCGAATTAATAAGGTTTTAAAAGTTGCTTCTTAGCTCTTAAATGACACTCAAGTGAAAAAGCAACAGAAGATGTTTGACAAAAAACTGCAAAAAAAGTGTCAGTTCATTAAAGATTCGGAGTTCATAAATGCTTCTAAAATTTGTTCTCCTTAAATTTTCACCGAGATTTCTAGTAGTCGTAGATACTGGTTCTGTAGGATATGTTCTCAGAAAAAGTGTGCTGAGTTGAAAACAAAGTTGTAATTTTTTTATTTTATTTTTATTTTTTTTTTGAATTGGTTTCAAAGATACTTTTAAATCCGTGAGTTTGCAAGCCTTTTTGAGATTGAGAACTCAAGGAACTTACATAAAGAAAATATGAATGCATCACTAGAAAGCAGATCCATCCTTCTTACACTTAAATAATATTTGTAAGAAAACAAAATGAAGGAATAGTGATAACTCAAGTCACGAAAGCTGTTTTAGCGCCAAACCGACTACTATTTTCCATTAAGTTTATGTACTATAAACGGTTTCGAGAATCCAATACTAAGTAGTAATGATATCTCAGTTGAACTGATAATTCTAAGAATATAAAGGTGCTCAAGATAAATTCGATGGTAACAATAAATACAATAAAAATGTAAATGCTACTAAGTTATCAAGTGACACGAGAGATTACGTGGTTCGACTTTCATCTACGTCCACGGGGTAATGAGTGATGATTTGTATTAGTTTTTATGAGGGTACAAGATCTTAAATGCTTCCCAAAGTAATAAAGAGAACTCAAGTAAATAAAATACTTAAGTTCTAAACATTAAAGAGATATAAACTTAATACTAGATCTATCTCAGTTATTGTGTGTCCCTTCCTTGGAACTGAAACTCATTATTTATATACCCTTCCCCATTAGGGACTTCTTTGCTGCCGTTGGACCCATCGAGAACTGATGTATCTTCTGTATGGGTTGTACCTTCGTCGACAGCGTGCCTTCTCCAGTTGTACCATTCCACCAAAGCTTACCCACGCGCCCTCGAGAACTACCCATCCTTAGTACAAATTGTACCTTCGCTGGCCGCGTACCTTCCCAAGTAAGACTATGCAACCTCATTATTATCCAAGGGCCTTGAGAACACGCGCCAAGGAAGAACTTGATTTCATTTAATGTTGAATGGATGCTTTAGATATCTCTGACCATCCGACAGCAGCCACCTCCCTAGTCTAGGGCCTATCTTTTCATCTTCACCATTGATGTAAGCTTCCATGAGATAAGATAAAGCAGATTGAGAAGGGATCCCCTGTGATGGGATGTCGTAGGCACAACAAATTAATAAAGATATTTCTCACTAATTAACTAGTAATATAGCGGTAGTAAGGATTGTTCCCACAAAGAGCTGTATAATTGATAGGTTATTTGTATCATCAAAATAAAATAGATAACAAAGGGGGAGTTTAGTTATAGGATAAATAAAAAGATAATAATAAAGAAAAGAGATGATCAATGAATCCTTCGTCGTTACCAAGCGTTAACATGATTAGAATACTTATCCATCTTCTGTTAGAACCATTCATCACCAACTGTAGGATAACAGGTACATTTATCTATCCCCAAAACTCCATGTATCACTGAATAATAGGTACACTTAGTCACCGGATTCTATCCAACTGAGTCGCCTTGAGGTACGCTTACAAGGTGTAACTCGATCGAACGCTTTAGGGTTTATGAATTTAGGTTTGATCCCAGCAGTTAAACTCAGTATGCTCGGTCCACTTACTAGTGTTGTTTCCATATTCGATTGCTTTACAGAATCCCTCTGCAAGATCTCATGTTCTCTACTTATGTAGGATATGTATGACGATTACGGATCACTCAATTCTCTACTAGTAATATAATGATCAATAGACTAATCTAGTTGCGCACCTAAACCAATCTAAGAATTAATCATAAACCCTAGATATAATGAAAACAAACGATGATGATTAAAACTTCAAATAGATTTGTATTACTAGTAAAGATTTACGCTTAGAACATTGAATTCATCCTTAATCAACAAGGGATTTAGCTACTCATATTACAAAGAAGATGAATAATGGTGGTTTCCCCTAAAGGGGTAAACCCTAGGTTTAAGATGTAGAAATAAGCCCTAGCTTGTGATATGAGATGTATTTTTGATTAAAGGCCTAATACCTATTTATATAGGTTTACATTTCTTGGCCTTCAAGTATCCTAGTCGGTTCTGGAAACTGACCTAAAAAGTAGTAAATAGAGACCTAAAACCGGTTCGTGGACTTTGGCCTTTATGGTACACGTACCAGCATGCATACCATATTTTTAAAATAGTGTTCAGGAACTTTTTGGTATGCAAACCAGTATGAAAACCCTTCAGTCCACGAAATCATGGTACACGTACCGGTATGCATACCCTCTTGTTTTCGATATTTGATAAACTTGTTTTTCTCATATCTTCTTCGTCCGAACTCGGAATAACCTCATTCTTTTTGCATTATCTTTTTAATTGAATTCTATTCAAGATGGTAATAAGAAATCCTGAATTTTAGTGAGTTGAGCTTGGTACTTGGTCCGTCTCTTGATTTTGAGCATTTTTGCTCCTTTTCGTTGCACTTCTTCCACTTCCATTTGACTTGGGAACTTGGATACTTGGAATATTTCTCTTCTTAGATCTTTTTAGTACTTTGTAGATCCTTTTTGGATGATTCACCTAATGGAGACAAATAATAGAAAACAAGAGTAATAACAAGAATACATGCAAGAATAATAGCTAAAACAAGTATGGATCTGACACTAAAATCATATGAATTACGTACTTATCAAATTCCCCCACACTTAGATTTTGCTAGTCCTCAAGAAAACTAAACTAAATTATACAACAACTCCCTTTCGTTGAGAATACGGTTACAATTAGCTAATGCAACATGCCTTTAAAACCCTAAGTGTCCCTAATGGACGATTTATAGTCTCGTGGGGGTTTACAAGAGGTATCCCCAAAAAACTTACTTCAATTTCTAGCCTTGGAAGAACCACTAAAGATAGACACAAAGCATAAATCCAAATAATTAGCCTGCATAAGTTCTTTAGCTGCAAACATCCCACATGCATTCAAATCATCACACATTAGCAATTACTTAGGTGTGACATTCAACTTGATTGCGTAACTCTACTTAGATAGTCATTGAAAACTTGTTCTAATGTTTATTAACATTTTTGCCGCAACACTCGCGTACTGAAATCACATGGATAGATAAGAGAATGGAAATAAAATAGTGAAGTATGCAAATGTTGACTAAAGTGAACGATGTTACGCACAATACTTGTATGAATGTCGTCAAAGGGTTTATATATATTTAGCGTAATAGTTGAGATAAACACCCATTTAACTCGACAACATGATTAAATACTCTAAGTGCATGTTTCCATTCAGCAAATATGTGATAGTTCTCATGGACCCTACATTCCACGCTTGTTTAGGCGACGGATATAGGGAAAATGCACACATACTGCTCTCCAAGTGTCGAGAACCTCATCAGGTCTTTTTGACTTGATATATAATGATGATAGGTTTCACTCAATATAGACCACTTGATAGTTCCCATGGATCCTTAATTCCACGCTTGTTTAGGAGACGGAGACAGTGAGACCTTCTCTTTGTATTTTTAATAAAATGTAAATGAATGAAGATAAGCCTTATATATATATTTTTATTTTTTTCTCAGTCTTCTGAGTGTATGAGAAAATTTTCTATGGAGATTTTATAAACTCAACCAATGATTATATCCTTCCTACAACATCATGGCAAATAACTAGGATCCCATCAAATCACTTAGAGAACATATAACTGTAAATATAAAAAGAAAGTGGTTCAAGAATCATAGATTACGAGAATTAATTTTCTAACGACTACCATGCTATTTCTAGCACTTGAGGTTCGCATTCAATTATGAACGTATATAATTAAGGATTGTAGAACGATATAGTGGTAATCAAGATATATTCGTAAGAACTATTTCAATCTAAAAAGGTTTAGTGTCATCTTAAATAGCTCATAATTAACTCCAACAGATGAAGTCTCAAGTATGCCAGAAATCAAAGAGAAAGTATGCCAGAAATCAAAGAGTTTATTTTTAGTATATGTATATATATTAATACTTGTATAATATCCAAACATGCTTAACTACTCCCGCACACTTAAACTTAACATTATCCTCAATGTTCAAAACTAAAAATTCTGATTTCTGACGTAACAGCCTGGAGAACCTCGAAATCTGTACAAATGGGTAGAAACTAGGAAAACATCATAAACAAAGGTTGTTCTCCTACGTTTTTTATATGAGGTGTCAAAAGGGCACATTGTTTCGATAAATGGTCTAAAAGTTGTATCCTCCGGACTGACAGGCATGCAATCTGAAAAAGTTCTGGAAAAATACTGAACTCAAATGTTCAGGCCTATCGCTCCAACTTAACGGACTCCAAATTCATATTTTCTTTTTGTAAAAGAAATTTTAGGCTGTACTATTTAAAATTTGGGGTCAAACACTCAAATCGGACTCCGTATGAAGTCTCGAAAGCTGTTTTGGTGACAAGTGCGCAGTCAGAATTTTTATGACGAGAATATTGTTCGTCAGAGTTTTCATTATAGATATAGGATTTTGTTAAATCTAAGATGGGTATTGTTGATACATGAAAATTATCCCTTATTGACCGGTTTGTTAGTCGAGTATAATTACACTTTCTTACTACTCAAAATATAAATATAGCAAGGGCAAGAAAGGATCGATCCTTAAGAGGTCTAGGTTGTCAAATTGTTATGGTTTCCTATATAAAACACCGTTTTCTGATTGTGTAAATAAAAATAAACAAAAGCAAATAAAGTACGCAAATCAAGAATGCAAATATTGGATAAAGGTTTCATCTTCAATTGTAAACAAGTTTATGAATATATGAATAGAATTCGTATTTAATCTAAGCTATCATCAAAAGCCATAGAATACCTTATTGCAAGAATACTCTGTAAATTTCCAAAGTTATCAACACACACATTAGAGCTGCAGTATGTGAAATCTACCTAAAGAATAACCTAACGCCTTGCACTAATCAAGTTCAATTCCTAGGAGCATTAAGTTTCGTAAATAGGCTAATCAATGCAATTGAAATACATTGCGCAAACAATTCGAACAAAGGTCAATTTCTACATATGAATACAAGGATGTATCACTACAACCTAGCATCATATCATGCTACTAGTATTCAAGGTTATCGCTCGATGAAAACCCTAAAATAGCTATAGATATGGATGTGAGTTCAATCAATTCTAGACTTAACTAAACAAACATTTAATCATATTGCAATCCATCAATCATGCAATTATTGTAACCCGTAGAAATCATACGATAATATTGAGAGAAAACTAATTCATAAAAATCATAACTTGGTTTCCAAAATCCAACTACATCTTCAAACAATAATAAAAAACTTAGTTACTCATGGCATAGGAGTTCATAGCAAGAAGAAAAAAAAAACTCTATCATGTTGTAAAACCCTAGAACCCAAAAGTATGAGTTCTCCCTAATGGAGATATATCTAGGTTTAGAGAAAAAGTTATATTTATATGCCTCTCCCAAAAGGATACCCAAAAGTAGGTCAAGTCTTCTCCAAACCCGTCTCCAAGTTGGTCCACCAAGCCCAAGAGTGAAAAATATGTCTCTGGAATTTTGGGTCCGAAAAGTGTCGCCGGAATTCTGGGATTGTGGTCGGAAATCGGCGGAAAGTTGCCGGAAAATAGCTCCGGTGACCGGCAAAGTCCGCCCGGTCACCGGTCAACGGCTTGGATCGGTCGGGTCAACTCAGAGTCAACGATTCGGATCGGGTCAGGTGAGTTAGTGGGCTGACTAGTCTTGGCCTGATCCATTGCAGGACTAAACTTCTGCAGCACAATCATTGTGCATCACCACCTCAACACAGCCATGATGGCCCTGGCTCATACCTACACTGCACTATTCCTCTTGCACCATCATTGTGCTTCAGAGCTACCTATCCAGCCATAGTGGCTATGCATACTGCATTATTTCCAGCTGCAGCTCCAAATCTCGTTCTCTGCCAAATACTTCCATCAAATCATCAGCCTTTCAATCCTTCTAATCTTAGCATCACCATCTGTAATGAACTCAAGTAGCAACACCGACAAGTTTAGCCTACGACAAACACTAGAATTGCATGACAGCTTCAGTCCATCACTCCATCGCTGCATTTAACACCTGCAATCTCAATGGCTGCAACTACCAGCTCAGGCCAAATTCACAGCCAACTTCTGCATCTTTGCGACCCTCCTAAGCATTCATTCCATTGCTTACCATCACCAAAGCCATCACAGCCTTCAATCACGCACTTCACACAACCATATTTCACAGCCATCGGGCCATGGCAATGACTTCGAAGCATCATAAACACCCACATCTTGTATCCTTCCCATTACCTCGCCGCTGAGTCCATCCCCGTACTCACCGGCAATTAAACTTCGGCTCCGGTAGCTCAACACGGCATCACCGACCAACCTTGTACCCCCATTTGAACCACTTATCCGTATACCCGGCAAACTCATTGCTATCAACTCGAGACCTGTCCTAACATGCATCTAGAATAACCATCTCCATCTCGTAGACATCGGACCACCCTGCTCACTCTCAAATCATTCATTGCGGCATCATTCATTCTACCCGTAATTTTGAATTCACACAACCGAGTTCATCCATTGAAAATCAAACCCATTTCAGTTCTTCTCAATCGAACTCAACACGAGACCCATCTTGCTCTTGACACTCTTGCCCAATTTCTTCCCTATCTCAAAAACAGACCCACAACTCAATCGAAATTAGCTCAATCTCAAGCCATGTATAGCTACCAAAATCCCACCAGATTCATCTTCTCCTTCTCCTTCTAATTCCATCTTGACCAAAACCACCCATTCTGAATCAATCAACCTCCGGCTAAAATTAGCATCACCATCAGCACAAGCAGCTCCATCTTCTCATAAAACCACACAAGCATAATTCATACTCAACCCATGTCGTTCTTTGCCCGAATCTAGCTCAAACCCCTAATTCCGTTTCTCAATTCTCCATTGTTTCATCTTCCTCAAAAACACCATAGATCCCAAGAACAACAACCTCTCTATGCTAATTTCTCGGACAGAAATTCACCATAACGTCCATCTAATCGATTCAATTACAGCAGCACCACAAACCCCTTTGAATCGCCTTCATTTCTTCAATCAAAAATCACCCTATCTCTTCTTACACAGCTGCTGCAAAAATGGAGAAGGAACTGATTCTTCTCGACCTATCTAGGTCAAAATGAATGGGATGGCTATCAACACCCAAGGGTGCTTTTAGCATTTCTCTTTTATCCAACATCTGGCTACCCCTTAACAGAATGATTGCCCCTTAACGTACGGTGGGGTGGCAATAGCACTTGCCTAGAAAATAACCATTTTGACCTTTTAGTCTTTCGAGTTCTTCTTTTGCCCATAACTTCTTCATACGAACTCGGAATGACTCCATTCTTTCGGCATTGTCTTCATCTTCTCGTCCTCTACACAATGAAAAGTAGAAATCTTGTATTTGAACGAGTTCCAATTGGTCTTTTTGCTCCAAATGACTCCATTGCACCTAATAAACTCAAAAACACACATAAGATACATAATTTACAAGAGAACTCGCAAAGAAAGCATAAATACTAGATATTAAATACGGTGTATTCTACACCTATCACTTATCAGGGCTAGGCAGCCCCTACAGGGGAGGCAAACCCAACATGAAACATGGAGGACTTGGGGACTAAGGCTCAAGTCCACTAAAAGGTATCCATAAGATGGAAAGGATAAGGAGGGAATTAATGGAAAAGGAAAAGGTTGTATTAGAGAAGGAGTGTCATTAGTGGTAATTTAGGAGGTTTAAGACATGTGGCATGGTGTCATGGGAAAGTCTATAAAAGGAGGCACATAGTACAATGTAAAGAGATCTTTTCTCTCTTTCTTTCTCTCTCTCTTCTCTTGGGAATTGCGTGTGTGGTGGCTAGGACTTGTAGAACCAAAATCATATTCACCCCTCAACAGGTATGCAAAACTAAGAAAACTAAAAATAAAAGGGATAGAGATACAAAACCGATGGGTTGCCTCCCATGTAACACCAGTAATATGAAAATTTGGTAATCCTTCCAAGTAAAAATATGCATTTCAAATAACAGCTTCACAAAAACGTTAGCACAAAATATAAATACTGAAGCTATCACTTTATCGAAGTTTCCCCACACTTAGTCCTTTCTACACTCGGAAGTGGATAGAGAACATAAAACTGGGGAACTTCAATGGGTTTGTTGAGGGGTGATTTCAGATTTAGGTTCTACCCGTCCTAGCTACACCAAATGACCTCACTATGCCAAGAATAGTAAGGGAGAGTTGCCTTTCCATTGTACCTTGTCCTTCCTTATATAGGCTTTCCCAAAAGCCCCTCTTTTTATGATATCATGACACATGTCCTAACCTCCCTTAATTACTCCTAATGTCATTCCTTAATATAACCTCCCCCTTACTTGTTAATTCCTTCCTTATCCTTCCTTCTTAATGGGTATTTTCTCACTTGGGCTTGGGTTTAGTTCCAAAGTCCCCATGCATTATGTTGGGATTATCTCCCATCTTAGGGGAACCCCGGGCCCGTTAAGGGGTATTATTTTTCATGTATCAACATTAGTCCCCTCATCGCCACATGTCGTTGGGAAGAAAGCGGTTGCGACATCATTTATGACGATATTTTCCCCATATATGAGTACCATGCTTCCAGTCCGGTTCATCGGTTTCTCATTTTTATTCCCATTTTCTTTTCTTCCGGCCGGATACCCTGCTATGATGGCTCATTCTCTTCACGGATACGTATTGACTTTGGCGCCCGGTTCTGCGTTGGTTTCGATGTTCAAAGAGCTAGAATTAGCGCACTTATTGCTGGTAAAGACTGAGATTGAGGTGCTTCAAGATCATAGGCTGGAGAATAGGGATTCTATGCGTGCTCGTTTTACGGAGCGTTACGAAGCGCGTCAGGCCACTCAAAAGGTTGGACACCTAACGTCCGTAATCCAACACGCCTTGGACGACGCTGTTACAGCTCGGTATGCTGCTAATTCGCTACTCATAGAGTCTTCGGTAATGAAGGAGACTATAGAGCACGCCATTCTTTTTGATTGTCTGCTCGCGCCATCTCCGATCGAGCGGCTCCGTGTCTTCTTGGGTACACTCTTTCTTTGGCAGCTGTCTCCGCGGTCGTGAATCTGTCTTATTCTGGAGATGAACTCGCGCGTTTATTGGTGTTGAGAGGAGGTAGGTGTACTGTGGACTCTCAGAAGAATTCGTCATGATAAGGCGCATCGATATCGTGACTAGCACGAAGGAACTCTTGCACTCGCTCGTTGGGCAAAGGCTAGGGGAAAGATCATGCGGGACATTCATAGGCTGATAAGTGATGCCGATTGAGAGTTGTCTCAAGCTAACATTCAGTGTAATGAAGGGCGTCTCATGGCGGAAACCATGGACATGGATATTGCCCGATGTCGCGTGTTGATAGCCGGATAGGTTGCGTGTTACTTTGGGGATAGATTTCCTTGTTCGTTGTTTCTATCGTTCCTTTTTATGCATTTGCTTTTGGGGTTCTGCCACTTTGTGTGTTTGTCGTTGTTGTTTTTTTTCGTTGTTGAACTTTTCTTCTTAGTTGATTCCTTTCTTATCTTTTGTCTCATGGATGTTGCCACGTTGGCTTCGGGCCTTAGTCCAAAAGTCCCCGACGTTTATGTTGGAGATCTCTTTTTTAGGGGTACTCTGGGCCTGTTTGAGGAGCATCGGTTTCCGTATATCATTAATGTGGGTTACAACGTATCATAACATGCAAAAAGGAGATGCATGCGGTCATTTCATCGTAAACCACGCCATCCCCCTTTATATATGGTTCTCATTCATTAGTTTTGGTCACTATTTTCCTCTTAACTTCACTGTCTTCTCTTTCGATTAACCAATCATCAACATGTCTAGCTCTCTTCACGGGTATGTGTGATCCTTGGCGCCCATTCCTATGTTGATCTCAGCTATGTTTAAGCACGATGAGTTGAAGCGATTGTTGTTCGTGAAGGCTGGAATTGAAGTGCTTCAAGAACAGAGAGTGGCGAATAGAAACACTATGCGTGCCAAATTTAGGAAGCGGGACAAGGCGTACCAAGCCGCCCAGATAGGCTGATTTATAGGGTCGCGTGTCGTTGGAGATCCAACGCGTGTTGGATGAGGCCTTCACTTCTCGTGATGCGTTTGAGCGACATGTTGGCGGAAGGATTCCTCGATAATGATGGCTACTATAGATCGCGTTATTTCGATTGTTGTACGTGGATTTGGCCGGGCCCCCCTTCCTCGGACATGTTCTGACCTTAGATGCCGCATCTTTGCTTGTACCTCATCCCTACCTTGAGGATGAATTGGCGCGTTTATTGGTATTGAGGGGAAAAGTGGGCTTGCTATGGACGCTCAGATTGATTCGTCAGGACAAAGCGCGTAAAGAATATGATGAGCATGAGGATACTCTTTCATTTGCTCATGGCGTTGAATCCAAGGGTAAGATTATTCGAGATATCCATAAGTTGGTACGTGAGTCTGATCAAGATCTTCGTTTAGCCACTGCGCAGTGTGATGACGGGTGTTTGATGGTGGAGGTCTTGGATGCCGATATTACTTGTTGTCGGGCATTAATGGCTAATTAGATTTTGTGTCCTTTTGGAGGTTTTTTTTTTGATGTCCCGTTTGTTTTTCTAATGTGTCCCTTCCCCCCCTTTCTCTCTCTCTCTTTTTTTTAGGAGGATGTGATAGGTGAACGGGGTTAGTGGGTAACACAGTTATCTTTCTCCCTCTATATTTTTTTGCGAAGGGTGTTGGGTGGTGTAGGCGTTAGTAAAACGCGCCTACTCCCTCCTCTTTTTCTTCCAAAGGGTGTTGGTTGAGGTGGGCGTTATTAAAACACGCCTATCTCTCCTCTCTTTTTCCGAAGGGTGTTGGGTGAGGTGGGTGTTGATAAACCGCGCCTACTCCCCCCCTCTTTTTCTTCCAAAGGGTGTTGGGTGAAGTGGGCGTTAGTAAAACGCGCCTATCCATGTTCTATTTTTCTTGTCGAAAGGGTGTTGGGTGGGGTGGGCGTTAGTAAAACGCGCATGCTCCCCCTTCTTTTTCTTCCAAAGGGTGTTGGGTGAAGTGGGCGTTAGTAAAATGCGCCTATCCCCCCTCTCTTTTTTCCGAAGGGTGTTGGGTGAGGTGGGCGTTGGTAAAACGCGTATATCCCTCTCTTTTTTCCGAAGGGGGTTGGGTGGAGTGGGCGTTACTAAAACGTGCCTACTCCCCCTCTTTTCTTCCAAAGGGTGTTGGGTGAGGTGGGCATTGGTAAACGCGCCTACTCCCCTCTCCATTTCTTGTCGAAAGGGTGTTGGGTGGGGTGGCGTTAGTAAAACGCGCCTACTCCCTCCTCTTTTCTTGTCAAAGGGTGCCGGTAGGGTGGGCGTTAATAAACGCGCCTATTTCTGTCGTTATTCTGCCCTTGGATTTCCTGAGACCTGTTGTGGGTTTTCCGGTCAATCAGGCGCCTTTGGCTTTCCCGAGACCTTTTGTAGATTTTTCCTTTGGCATCAATCAGCAGATTTGTCGCCCTTGGCATTCCCGAGACCTTTTGTAGATTTTTTTCACAACTGGGCACCCTTTGGAATCCTCGAGACCTTTTGTAAATTTGTCCCCTGTCAGGTCGATCGTGCGCCTTTGGCATTCCGCGAGACATTTTGTAGATTTGTCGGTCGATCGGGTGCCTTTGGCATTCCCGAGACTTTTTGTAGATTTGTCAGTCGATCGGGAGCCTTTGGCATTCCAGACACCTTTTGTAGATTTCTCAATCGATCGGGTGCCTTTGGCATTCCCGAGACCTTCGTAGATTTGTCAACCGATCGACATCTTTGGCATTCCTGAAACCTTTTTTAGATTTGTCGGGCGATCGGGCGCCCTTGGCATTCCCGAGGCCTTTTGTAGATTTGTCGATCAATCGGGCGCCTTTGGCATTCCCGAAACCTTTTGTAGATTTGTCAGTCGATCAGGCGCCCTTGGCATTCCTGAGACCGTTTGTGGATTTGTCAGTCAATCAGGTGCCCTTGGCATTGTTGAGACCTTTTATAAATTTGTCGGTCGACGGCGCCTTTGGCATTCCCGAGAATTTTGTAAACACATCCCATTTTTGTTAACTTACTTTTATTGCTTAGGGAAGATGTTTATACATGGGGTGACTCATGCGTGAAACTTTTTCAACCACTTGTCGTTGATGGGTGTTTTGACTTTGGTTCCATTCATACGCCTAAGCTTATAGTATCCGCTTTCTGCCACTTTCCTTATCTTGAACGGGCCCTCCCAGTTTGCGGCAAACTTACCGGTGCTGGCATTCCTTTGTACGTGGGAGGCAATTTTTAAGACTAAGTCGTCCACCTTAAACGTCCTCTCCTTCACGCTTTGGTTGTAATAATTAGCCGCACGTCTTCTGTACGATTCCGCGAATCTTTCCGCTCGTGCTCTCATTTCCTCTATCGTGTCTAAGTGAGCGAAACGACTTATCTTATTCTGTGTGGTATGGCTAGCCATTGCCACTCCCGCAGAATGGGACCGCTATCTCCTCGCAGTGTATCACGTCTTCTCCATAGACCATTGAATAGGGTGATGCTCCTGTGGAACTACGCTTCGAGATCCTATACACCCAGAGTGCCAGCGACAACTGCTCGTGCCATTCTCTATGATGATCATGCATTTCCCTGCTGATAATTCGGATTATCGTTTTGTTCGTTGCTTTCGCTTGCCCATTCCCTTTGGGATAGTATGGAGTCGATGTATGAAGTCTTGTGTTGTACTGACGGAGCAATTCAATCACATCCTTGTTTACAAAAGACTTGGCATTATCTGCTCTGATTATCATAGGTGCGCCGAACCTATAAATGATGTGTTCTTTGATAAACGCGGCTACGCTTGCTTTAGCGTAGTATTTGAGCGGTATTGCTTCAACCCATTTCGACGCGTACTCTGTGGCTGTTACTATGTATTTATGGAGCTTCGAGTACGTCGGGTTAATCGTTCATATGAGGTCAAGTCCCTTGCTATGAAATGGCCATGGTGTCACTATGTTGTGTAGTAGAGTGTGAGGCGCTTGGATTAGATTTCCATGTGTCTGGCATCTCAAGCATTTCCGGACATGTTCTGCGGTATCGCTTTCCATGGTTGGCCAATAAAATCCTCATTCATAAAGTTGCAGGAACATCTTCTGCATTCCCTGATGCTCAGCGTCGTGGGACCGAGTCATTACCTCCGTTGCTTCTCGATCCGACAAACATCGTAGTGCGGCGTTGCTGTAACTTCTGCGATAAAGGATGCCTTCATGCATGAAGAAACGTGCGCCTTCTTTTGGATTTTCAGGCCTTTGTCTTTCACCGTGGTAGCTTCCATGTTGGATGAAATCGATGTAAGGTCAGTCTCCGGTCTTCTTCCTGCCATGATGCATCTTAGCGAGGTTGTGGTGGATCCTGACAGTCGGCACAGTTATCTTGAAGTGTCGCTGCTTGTGCTGACATGCTTGGCCAATATACTCCCAATCTTTGAACTTTCTTGTAGAGGTGAACGGCGACGGTTTGCCTGCATGTCTCTGCGTGCAGTTCCTGGAGTAATTTCTCTGCCTCTCTTTTATTCACACGCCTCGCGAGGGATCCTCCAGCTGCCCTATAGCACAAGGCCCCTTGGATCATCACAAATTGTTTCAAGGCTTGGGTGGGAATTACCCGACCCTCGTCCATCTGAGTCAGGTCTTCAATATATACTCGCCTCCAGTCGTCTGCTACTTCGAAAGCTAAGTCTGCTTTCCAAGTGCTGGGGAACTCCTTTCTTCGTATCGATCGTTCCCTCTTCTTCACCATTTAATTGTACCTTACTTGTTAGGGTTTCCAAGGCGTCCGCGTGCTTGTTTCCACCTCTGCCAGTATGGTCCAATGTTGACCCCGTTTGGTTCATTAACCTTTGAGCCTCCGCCCAATAGGTTGCCAGGTGTGGTTCTTTGACGTGAAAATCGTCGTTTACTTGGTTCTTTACGAGCCTTGAATCGCCTTTAACCACTATGCTCACCAAATTGAGCTCTTTTGCCATTCGGAGCCCCAGAATCAGTGCTTCGTATTCTTTAACGTTATTACTACACGGGAAGTCCAGTTTGAACGAGTATGAGAGTAGTTCGTCTCGTCGGGCTTCAAATACTACTCCGGATCCTCCAACAGTACCATATGATGATCCATGATAGACACATTTTTGTGTCTGAATTGTCCGCATTGTCTCTATTGTTGGTCTCGATTTTTGTACTAATTTTGGTGTTTTTATGTGTGTGTAGGTGTCTTTGGAGAAATACACTTGTTGGAAAATTCGGCTCGAAAAGTTGCTCGGAACACCCCCGAAGGACATTTGTTATTCGGACTCCCATTTTGGTTAAGGGGCACCTCAGTTGGGCACCTGCTATTCGCACCCCAGAAAAAGAATAAGGGGAAACCCTTTCTTCTTCGTTTGAAAATAATTTTGGCGGGAAAATATTCTTTGAAAACCCGTCATTTTCTGATTTGAT
Source organism: Papaver armeniacum (assembly GCA_023531295.1). Taxonomy (NCBI): domain Eukaryota; kingdom Viridiplantae; phylum Streptophyta; class Magnoliopsida; order Ranunculales; family Papaveraceae; genus Papaver; species Papaver armeniacum. The sequence continues at coordinate 46,795 of JAJJWW010004023.1, read as the reverse complement.
TTTGGAGGAATTACAGTGAGATTCAATGGCTGATATTCATTGGGATGACTTGTTAGAGCCTAACAGGGCTGGTATAGGCCTTTTGTTCGACTACTTTTGGCTGGATAATCCAAGAGAAGTAAGCAGAGAAACACGTATCCGAGAGAAGTATTTCACGGATTTTACCAAGCTTTGATGTTGTTTGCTTGTGCTTAGAAGGATCCAGCCACCAGTTAGATCGTGTCACAGATAAAAAAGAGAGTTTTGCAACAGATGCATGAAGAGTTAATCTGGAAGAAAATATTCCCGTAAAATATTATTTTCACCGCCGAATATTTGGAGATCATTGTGAGTTATTACTGAGGATTTTCTTCAAATGTTGTGTATAAATAGCATCTTGGGGCATCACTGAATGAGGACGGAGAGTTTGGGAGAGTTTAGAGCATTACAGAGCGAAGATTAATCGAGTTGCAGAGACGAGTTTTCTGCTGCTGCTGAAGAACACGATGAACAAAAGACCACCAGAGGAAGTCGTTTTTTTCTGAAGAACATAAGACGACAAGAAGCGGTCGTATTTGCTACGGTGACAACGCAGATGATTACTATTTATCGTTCTATCAGAATAATTCGGCTTGTAACAAAAATAATTGTTACAAACCCGATTTTTCATTATTTCTCCCTTATTCATCATTTGTAAACCATTTTTGAGCATAAATAAATTCTTTGAGAGGGTTTTCAATATGATGAGCTTAAGATACCAAAGTGATCGAGGCAATCGAGGAAACTATTCACTCATGCTTGATTGGTAATTTCTTTAATTATTTATTTTATTTAATTCACTAGGATCAACATAAAGATAAAATTGGTTTTCTTAATTAGTTGTTAATCAATTCGATGTGTTATGCTTAGAATCAATTCTTTGATAATTCATGCTTAGGGATTACAATTTAATGTTTGGACACCATATAGATTAATAGTGAATTAATGAGAAAAATAGCTTAACAATAATTCTTGAAATATCATTATAAACCAATCAATTAGGAGGAATAGTGGAATCCAGAGCCTTGGTCTATTTTTAAATCTTAAAATCACTTTTTATATTAAGTTTTGTTTGTTTTTAAGTTTTATAAGTCTAAAATCTTTTGCTTTCACAAGTCTCAACGAACCTATTTACTACAACTCAATTGAAAATCTCATCAATCCATCAAAGAACATGGTCCACGGCTTGTCAAAGTCTGCGGCTTCTACCTCTCCGGGTATGTATTCATGTACTTCATCATCCCCTTCTCTTGGAAACATGGCAATCAGATCGGTTATTTCTTGCCCTCTTACCGCGTGTTAAGTGCATATTTTGCATATATTTAGCGTCGAATTCATGCTAGTAATTGCTATATATTCTTGCGAATTATTGTATATAACTCTTGTTTTCTTTTATTTATGTTTTGCTAGGTGAATCGTCCAAAAAAGTGAATTTGCATGTAATTGAGCAATAAAAAAGTTAGTTACAAGTGGAGAAGGGCCAAATAACAATTATAGCTTGTTCATATCTAGGAATCCTTGATATCATCTCGAAGACGACGGAAAGACGAAGCGAACGGCGAAAGAATGAAGTCAATCCGACGTCGTATGAAGAATCTAGAAGCATTTGAAGCAAGCCGAAGTGGTCGAAAGGTAGAGAACCTACATAATTGTTAAGGCACCTGCCTGAATTACTCGGGGCAGCTGTTATCTTCTTCACTTCAAATTTCAGAAAGCAACAGAGAGCTTATCGGTGATCGGAACTTGGAGGTGTGCTACCAGCGATGCAATATCAGCGATCATGGAGGAACGTAATTTGCTGTGAACGATGGCTTGCGATGGGTCATTGAAATCAAGAATACTGGGACGCTGTGGTGATTTGGTTATGGTTGTCGATATCATTAAGCTCGAGTCCTGAGTCTGTGGTTGATAATGAGGTAGTGGAGCTGTTCTTGATGAGCAGTAATGCTGTGAACGTTATTGGCAGTGGAACGTACAGGAATAAAGTGTTGCTGCCAATAATATATGGCAGTGATGACGAGTAGGAAGCTGGTGGTGTTGTCGCTGGGTAGCCAATGAGAATGGCAGTGATGAGGAAAAGAAGAGTAATGGTAGAACGAAGAGCTTGGCAGTAGTGTGTGAATGTTTCTACCATTAATGGGGTTCAATAGCAAAGTATGAGACTCGAGTATTGGAACTGCAGGAGATGATGAAGCTCTCTGCCAATATCAGTAACGAGACTGAATGACAAATGGAAGAAGCTCGTGTTTGAGCTTGGAAGTTATGAAGCTGAGATCGACAGGAACTTTGGTCGATGGCGTTGATGATTAAAGGGGAGTACTAGAGCTTGGCAGTGGACATCACATGGTCATTGAAGACGAGAGAAAGAGCTGGTGGGTCTGAGCAAGAAAAACGAGATTATCTCGAATGGCAGTGAGATGGAGATGGACAGGAGATGGCGTAGTGCTGGATTGGAAGCTTAGCTTTGCTGTGACGATAATGCAGCAGTGGAGAGAGTTGGTTGGAAGTAAATAATGGGTCCTGATGAAGATATTCATTAACAGCAGAGATGGTAACTGATTGACTTAACGGAGAAGAAAGTGATGCTGGCAGAGAAGATGGTAGCAGCTTCTGGTGATCGGGGTTATGATGGTGAATGCAGAGCTCGAGGCTGTGATGGGTTAGTGGTAGTGGCAGCTGTATTATAAGGCTGTAATGATCATGAAGCCGAGAAGAGTTCTACCAAAAGAGGGACCGAGCATTTCAGGGATGGTGATGGTCGGAGCTTCAACTGAATGTGGCAGTTAAGAGGAGTTGGGGAAAGAGGTTGAGACTAGAGAGTGGAGAAAAGATACAGGAGAACTTGCGTATGGGAAGTCCTGGCCGTAATGAAGAGAAGTTTGTGATGAGTTTAACAGGAGAACTTGCGGCCGGAATTACCTGTCCGTGAATAAACGAAGCTGTCGGTTCCGAGCACGGACGCTTCAACAATTGGATACCTATATAAGAGATACTTCTTAAATCTCATATCATATCATATCTCTACATCTCATATGCACTTTTGTTCTTCATTAATATTTTAAGGTTTACCCTTTTAGGGGGAAACCGGGTAAGTGTGTAATCGTGAAAAGCTAAACTTTTATTGGTTAAGGATGAATTCAATGTTCTAGCGTGAAGCTTTATTATTATACAAGTTTGTTCGAGTTTTAATCATCTTATCGCTTTGTCTTTACCATATTTAATCTTTTATGAGTGATTATTGGATTGATTTGGAGTGCATGCTAGATTGATCTACTAATTGTTCTATTGCTACTATCAAGTTAGGAGATAAGTAATCGTCGAATAATTCATACACAAGTAGAAATCGTGAGACCTTGCAGAGGGATTCTGTGGAGCAATTGCGAGTGAAGATAACACCAGCAAGTGGACCTTGAGCTAAGAGTTTAACTAGAACGCGAAATTGGGGGATATAAAAAGGAATTGGGGGATATAAGAAAAGGACAAAAACTGGATCCAGATATCAATTAAAGTCACCCTTATCTAAGTATTTTTTTTTTTAAATCTAATCTACCCCTCACTAATCAGGTTTAGTGGTTAATAATAATTAGTAAAAATCTTAAATATTTGTTAAATGATTAGTGCATGTGTATTTGTATTTGGGTGAATGAGATGAGAGTAGAAAGATGGAAAAAAAATTTGAGAGGGAACTTTTTTTGGTGAAAGTGGAGGATGATTGTGAAGAGAGAATTGTCAAGAAGAGGTTGAAATTTTGATTTTTTTTTCTTTGAATCCACCATTGTTGCAAAATGAAATAGCTCTGTGCCCGGATTGTATTCAACCAAAAAACCATGCCGGCATTTCTTTGGAAATTTTCATAAATTATTTTCCACTATCCTGGGGTTCGGGGAGGCGTAACCCTTACGAGACTTTGTCTCGTAACAAAATTTTCTGGTTTTAATCTTCAAAACCTATTTTTTTTGTTCTAATCAGTCCACTTCCGGCACAGTTATCTAATTTTCGAGCATGCCAAAGACATGATGAAAAGTACCTGATAATTGATTTTTTTTTTTTCACTTGACTCAATGCATTGATAGATTTCTGTCGAGCACATGCCTGGAACTCAGTCTGACATTGAATGTTAGTAACGAAGCATGCTCTAACTCGCTTACGGCATTGAATGTTAGTAACGAAACATGCCGACACATTTTCCCAAGCATGGTTCTTCACCAATTCGGCATGGTCTTCATCACTTAAGAGCGATGTAAAAAAATATTCCGTTTTGAATTTTTCAGTTTTAAGCGGTCCACTTCCTACACAATTAGTTAATTTCGAGCATGCCGCACTTCTGTTTCGGCATAGTATGTTGCTTTTAATTTTTATTCCTAAGCACATGATGTAAAGTATCCGTAAAGTTGAATTTCTTTTTTTTACTTGACTACCTAAGCATTGATAGATTTCTATTGAGCATGCCGGTACTTAGTTACTGCATTTAATGTTAGTTACCAAGCATGCCGGCACCGGCTTTCAGACGGTCTTCATCAATTCCTATGATGGTCTTCATCACTTGCAGCATGATCTTCATCACTTCCGAATTAAAAAAAATAATAATTCGTTTCCAAAGTGAGGAGCTGATAGGTGTAGAATACACCGTATTTACTATCTAGTAGTTACGTTTTCTTTGCTATTTTTCTGGTGAATTATGTACATTACGTGTGTTTTTGAGTTATTAGGTACTCTGGAGTCACCGAGAACAAAAGAAGAAGAAATTAGCCATTCGGAGCAAAAAGGAGCACAAAGGCCAATTCATGCACTGCTATTGAGAGCCGAGTCTAGCTAGCAATAGGAGACGAACACCGCATGACTTAGTCTGAGAAGCATGGAGCAAAGAACCTTGTGGCCCTTAATAATGAGTGGGTGCTTATAGTCATTTTTGGTTACCCCTTATCTCCCGAGAATGGGGGTGTCTTTGACAATATTCACTCTTACACAAAAGAGGAGGTGGCTCTTATCCATTTCACGGGCACTTAAAGCTAATGTCCCTTCTTACACTCCTAAAAATTAAGAAAATTCATTTCTCAATTATTAGTTCTCCACCCGAAACCAGTGGCGTCCTTAAGAGATCTCGATGGAGGAAAGGGCAAATCGATTTAGTTTTTCGGCGGGTGTTATGATGATGATGGCGACGGGGAAGAATCAAATCCGATGCTGGTCACCGATGGAGAAGTAAAGGGATTTGTTGGTGATTTGTATCTAGTGAAGAACACGAGACAAGAGGAATTGGAGTGCGAGATTCTCCGGGATTTGAGTGATTTTGGTAGGAAGTAATAGAGAAGAGACAACTGCTGTGGAATCAATGTTGTCTAAAGATCGAATTGAATTGAAATAGAGAGACATAAAAGATAGGGTTTCAAAGAATACAGAAATGGGTTGATGATTAAGGGGTGTCGAGATGAAGTTCTGATTGAGAGGATATGAAGAAGGGTTTGAATTGAATGTTGTGTGAATCTGATGCCGCAGAGAAGAGGGGTTTGATGCGAATTTGAAATTTGTGACAGGTTTGTGGTGTTTGAAGGATTTCAGAAATGGGTTTTTGGAATTGTGAAAGAGAATACAAGGTTCTGTTGTGGCTGCTGAGAAATGGCAGCTAGTGTTGGATGTGACTGAGACTGAATTGATTATGATGCAGGTGCAGGTCATGATGTTGTGTTTGCAGTATAGCAAAGGACTGAAGTGAATCTGTTTTTTTTTTTTTTTTTATGGTGCAATGGAGATGGCCAGGCATAGAGCTGTGGCCTGAGCTAGGATGATGATACTGAGGCTGTTTTGCAGCCATGGAAATGGTTTGGTTGATTTGTGGAGAAAAGGGAGTTGAGAGTCAAGTTACAACAGACAGAGTAGATGATTGTGTAGATTAGTTTTAGGCTGCTGGTGTGTAAATGATCCTGAGCTATAATGAAGTTGAAGGAATGGTGATAATTGAAGTATCAGGGGGAAAATGGGAGTTCAGGTCAGTTTTGGAAGTGAGAAACTAGGTTGAACTGAGGTTTGGAGCTGAGTAATTGTTCTTTGCCGCTGATATTTGAAGCAGGCAATGATGCTCAATAGATGCAGCTGCAGGTTAAAGTGGCAGCTGGAATCGAACTCAGGGGAGCTTGCAGTTGGGGATGAGCCGAGATGTTGATAATGTCTTGTGGATGAATTCGAAGTGCGGAATGATGTTGTTGCGGTTAGTGAGCCGAAACAAGGTGGAACTGGTGATGGTCCATGTACATTTGCGGGATGGCTGAGTTTGAGTTGTTGCTTATCTTTGGATATGAGATGGGAAGCCTCGGATGGAACTTGTGGTGTGATATGGCCTGAGTCTTTGAATTGATGGATCGGGCTGGTGTTGGTTGGAGGTTGTTTGCTCGGGCTATAGTGCCGAAGTTATGGAGCCGCAATCGATACGGCGAAAAGTGCGGCTGAGATGGTGATGCTAGAACAAGCAGATATGACTCTGGGTTGGTCGAGCTGTTGGGTTAGTTGGCATTGAAGCTCAAGTCCGAGAGAAGATACTTGAAATGCATGCGATCAGTGATGGTGTTGTTTTACGGGGTAGTAAATTCAGCTGGAGAAAGGTGATGTAACAGTGTGGCTCAAGGTGTAGTGACTGGTGCAGGTGGTGTTGCTGCCAAGGAAGGCAGTGCAATGGCTGGATTTTGAGGGTGAGAATGGAGATGGATGAGGTTGAACAAGAAGTTGTAGTGTGGAGAAGTTACAGCAGGGGAGAGGCCATCATGGCTGCACAAGGATGGTGCATCACAACTCTGGCCTCTGCAAGACTTGGCTTTGGCACAGCCTGGCCACCATAGATAGCCGATCGTGATCGATTCGACTCGGTGATTGACCGAGTTCACTCAGTCAAACGAGTTGACTCATTGACCCGCCGATCCGACTAGTTGACCGATGGCCAAGGACCGGACTTTCTTGCCGGCCACGAGTCGTTTCCGGCACCCTTTTCGGCCATATTCCCGAGTTTCCGACGACTTTTAGGTCATATTTTCTCAATGGGTTTCTCCTTCTTATGGGCTTGGTGGATTTTCATCTAATGGACTTTGAAGACTAGACCTAATTTTAGAAGTTGGAGAAAAGCTATAAAGGGAAGGTCTTCTACAACTTATGATATATCTTATTCTTGGAATTTTGGAGAGCCGTTTTTGTTTACGCTTCTAGGGTTTGGTTTTGTTCTTCTTCTTCATTATTTTATTCTTGAATATTGATTATGATGAACTCCATAGCTATGAGTAGCTAAACATCTTATTGGTTATGGGATAAAAGTTGATTTCTCAACATGCTTTTGATTCAATGAATTAGTTTTGTCTCATTAATTATTGTTTGTGATTCACAATTAATATTGTTATAAGATTTGAAAACTTGTTAGGTTGAGTCCTAATCAATCCGATTTGTGTTCATCTCTGTGAGCTATATTAGGGTTTTCAATACGAAAAAGTTGTTTATCCCTGATTCTAAGTAGCATAATTGTGGTTAGTGCTTGTAGTGATACATCCCACTAGTCACAAGTGAATCATAACTTTTGTTAAAACGTCTAGTGCTTTTACACATTCGTTTGCATTGATGAGTCTTATTCCATAAATCTTAATGCTTTTAGGGAGTTAAACTTAATTGTGCTTTTTTACACTTTAGGTTGCTTTCTACGAAGAATTCACATATGCATCTTTTAATGTGGTTGTGATGAAAACGAGGAATTAACGGGTTATACTTGCGATCAAGGTATCCTAGGACTTTTAATAAATACGAGATTAAAATACCAATTCTAATCATTGATGAAAATACATGTTTGTGAATGATACTATCACGTGACCAATATCTTCTCCTTATTGATAATTCGAATTACTTACTTTGCGTTTAATTACTTTTATTTGCTTAAATACAACAAACATACCCTGGGTTACTTTAGAAACTAAAATTTTATAACAACGAAAGCCTCTCCGTGGATCTGAACTCTTTCTTATCGCTTACTATATTTATATTTAGTTGATTGAGAAAGTGAAATTATATTTGACGGATTGACAACCGATCAGGAGCCGGCAGAGAAGGAGAAGAGAATTTGAAAGAGAGTGGGGAGAGTTTAGAAATTGAAAGGGAATGGGGAATATTTGGGTTTCAAAGCTCTAACCCTGAAAGAGAGTAATAAGAAGTGGAGATGGAAATGGGGGATATGATTTTGTTTTTTGATTTTAAGTTTTTTGATTTTTATTTTGAATGGAGGATATTTTAGTATTTTTGCACCCCACAACCACCCCTTAGCAGACACCATGGGTTGGGAGAAGTAATCAATATCCCCCAATTCCTTTTTATATCCCCCAATTTCGTTTTATTTAACTACTGGTATCAACCTAATTCACAAAGCCTAAAACGTTCGATTGGATTACACCTTGAGTGAGCTACTACTTGGTGGTTCGGTTGAATAGAATATGATATTGGAGAGCTTCCGTATCCGTGGTAAAAGGAGTTTTGGGGATAGCACTGAGCTAGCTGCTATTCTACGGAATGGGGAATATTTGGGTTTCAAAGCTCTAACCCTGAAAGAGATTAATAAGAAGTGGAGATGGAAATGGGGGATATGATTTTGTTTTTTGATTTTTATTTTGAAGGGAGGATATTTTAGTATTTTTGCACCTTCAACCACCCTTAGCAGACACCATGGGTTGGGAGAAGTAATCAATATCCCCCAATTCCTTTTTATATCCCCCAATTTCGTGTTCTTTAACTACTGGTATCAACCTAATTCACAAAGCCTAAAACGTTCGATTGGATTACACCTTGAGTGAGCTACTACTTGGTGGTTCGGTTGAATAGAATATGATATTGGAGAGCTTAAAATATCCGTGGTAAAGGAGTTTTGGGGATAGCAGGCTAAATAGTTATTCTACGGTTGGTGATGAATGGTTCTAACGAAGATAGATAAGTATACTAATCCAGTTATCGCTTGGTAACAGTGAAGGATTCCTTGATCATCTCTTTCTTTTATTTGCTAGTCTTTTTATTTTACTATAATCAAACAATCACCCTTGTCTTTTATTATTTTGTTGAATCAAATAACATATCAATTACACAACTCAAGGTGGGAACGATTCTTACTACAACTATATTGCCAATTAATTATTGGGAAATATCTTGATTAATTTGTTGTAGTTACGACACGCATCACCACGCTTGGGCGCTGATACCTGAGCTCGAATTCCGAAAATTGTAACAACCACCAAGCATTTCTCCCTGTTAGGACGGGTTTCGAGGCTAAGTAGGCTATGGGGTTAGCCGCTGCCACCACAATGGTCTTGTGTGTCAAGAGATAAGGACGTAGTTTCTGTGTCGCGTATATGAAGGCTAGACATGCTTGCTCTATGCGCGGATATCTCAATTCACATCTCCCGCAAAACTCGGCTAACGTAGTAGATTGGTGACAGCTCGTTTCCCCCATGTCTGTCTGAGGACCGCGCCTATCGCCGAGCCGGTAAATTTAGTGTAGAGAGATAGAGGGGAACTCCTCGTATTGGTGGCCTGAGGACTTTGGGGCTGACAAGGCATTGCTTTAGTTTTTCGAACGCGGTGCACTGTATTTCACCCCATACAAAGGGTACGTCTTTCTTTAGTAGGTGAAGGAACGCAGTCATAACTGCGCTAAACCGGGCACGAAGCGTCGTATGTACGATATCCGTCCTATGAAAGCATGTAGCTCTTTTGTGCTTGATGGTGGTCCCATTGTCGTGATCGCCTAAACTTTGCTTGGATCTACTTGGATTCCTTCATTAGTCACCACAAAGCCTAGGAACTTCCCTGATGTTACCTCAAAGGCGCACTTGAGGGGATTCATTTTGAGCTTGAACTTTCTAGATCTCTCAAAAGCCGTCTTCAGGTGAGAGGCGTGATCCTCGTCTTCCTGTGTTTTAACCACAATATCATCAACGTACACTTCCACTGTTTGGTGTAACATGTCGTGGAATATGGAGGTCATATCACGCTGATATGTGGCGCCAATATTCTTTAGGCCGAACGGCATTACTACATAGTAGAAGTTACCATATGGGGTTTGAAAAGCGGTTTTCTTCGCGTCCGATGGGTCCATCTTTATTTGGTTGTATCCACTGAAGCCATCCATGAAGGAGTATTGCCCCTTCCCTCCTGTTGCGTCTAGCGTCATATCGATGTTTGGCAGCGGGAAGTCATCCTTTGGGCACGCTCGATTCAGGTCTCTATAATCCACACAACATCTGACTTTACCATTTTTCTTTACCACGGGCACAATGTTAGCTAGCCAAGTAGGGTGATGTATTGGTTTGATGAACTTGGCCTTAAGAAGCCGTTCCACCTCTTCCTTTATTGCGAGAGCGGTGGCCCTAGATAATTCCATGCTCCTTTTATTTACGGGTTTGAACTCAGGTGATACTCCCAGGTTATGAACTACAAGATCGCTATCCAGACCCGACATCTCATCGTAATCGTAGACAAAGACATCCTTGTAATCTTTAAGTAGTGTGATAAATGCTTCTCTCTCTTCTTTATCTAAGCTCTCGTTTATCATGATGAGGCGCTTGTCTTCTTGCGTTCCTATCCATACCATCCATAGTAAGATCCCCTGGCATTCGCTCTTCGGTGGTCTTGGCGGTAGTATCTGTTAGCTGGTTTCGCAGCTCCTTGTCATCAATTATGTTGTAAGGAAGCTCGGAAAAAATTTGTTCGACGCTTTCAGAGGGAGTTTCTTCTTCGCTCATTGATACATCGGCATAATCTTGTACGCCCTCGGATGCTCCTTCGGTTAATTGCTACAAGTGGTATACGTGCCCTCCATCTAGTTTGGAGAAACGTTGGAAACTGGGTTGCTCCCCTTGTTTCCTCTTCCTTTATGTGGGAAACACCATCCTGGATGGGCTAAATACGGACTTGACGGGATCTGGATTTTCTTCCTCCACCCACTTAGGTAGCGGGATGAGTTGTACCTCAGGCACTTCATATATTTCCTTTGGCTCGTTGTAGAAGATCGCGTCTGCCATGTATGCTTCTTCTGGGTCGAAAGGGTTGCTTGTGGATGGAATCTGGTACTGCTTGCCTCCTATATTGGTCTTGACGCATTGGTGGTATGTCGACGCATTTACCTTATGATTAAGCAGCCATCCTCGCCCCAGTAATACATGGAATGTGGTGTCATCTTCCAATACATAGAACATCATGGATGCTCAGATAGGACTGACCTTCATGACCACGTTAACGATTCCAATGGCTGTCTGAGCGTGATCTCCGAACCCTTTTACCGTTGTTACTCGCATCCTGATCGCAGATCGCTGCACACCCAAGACATCTAACATATGCATGGAGACTAGGTTCAGAAACGCACCTCCGTCGATGAAAGCTCTCTTTAGAGGTTGCTTGTTGATGTATGCCGTTAAGTATAAAGGTCTAAGGTGTTCTCCCGGATAACAGATATCTTCATTTGTAAACACGATCGCCTCTTTGGGAAGGAGGCCACATGGCCTTCTCGCCGATATAGCCTTGGATGCTTCTTTAATTTGATTTTCTCAAGCCAAGCGAGTCGAAGAACTGTTGGTCCAATACTATTTTGTCAAATTGGCTAGCTACGCCATCTGTATTTGCAAATGCAGGGTTCTCCATTCCGACTTCGTATGTTTCTTCCTCATCGTCATTCCATGGCTTCCAGACATCTCCGCTCGGGTCGTGAGAGAGCATCATGACTTGGTGTTGGATCGCCTTGCCACCTTCTAGATTATTCATCTCAATCTCGCCTATTTCTAGATTTTACAAACATTCTCTCGAAGGTTGAAACGATCTTATGGGGTGTTGTATTCTTCGATGGAAATGACAATACCTAGCGTCATTCTTGTCAATGGCGTTGGGATCCATTTTTTGTTGGAGGCAGCTGAGTTTCTTTGTTCGCTATCCATTGTTCCAACAAGCCCACGATATGTTATTTACTGCAGTGTAAGAGCTGGGGAAGAACTTGTGTGCCCCCAACCCTCTCGGCCATTATTTGCGCGAGTATTTCTAGGCATGGTTGATACGGTATTGACTGGGTTACGCCAGATGTAATCTGAGTTAGGCTCCTCGATGCAATCAGCGATTCTTGCGGCTGTTTCCTCTAGTTCGACGAACGTGGGGAAACGAAAATTGACTAAGCTTTTCTTAAAGGATGGGATCATTCCTCGCACACAGATTTATACTAGCGCTTCCTCCTTGACATCCTTATGGCAATCCAAGGTGAGAAGACGAAACCTAGCGATGTATTTTCCTATCTCTTCACTTGGGCGTTGGTTACACTTGCTCAGGTCTATAGTTGTGACTTTCCTTTTTGCTGAATAGAATTTTCTGAGGAACAAAATTTTCTGGACATGGTCGACCATGAGTTAATGCTTCCTGAATTTAGGTTGTCGTACCAAGTGAATGGTGTATCAGTTAGCGACTTTGGGAACTCTCCCAAACATAATTTCCCATTAGTTACATGATCATTCATAGTGGATAGGAATCGACTAAGGTGCCCCCTCACGTTTCCTTGGCCATTTTAGACCTTGAATTTTGGTGAAGTGTAATCCTCTGGGTATTGATATTCTGTGATTTCGGATGGGTAAGGGCTAGCCATGAAATTGTAGTTATCTTGCTTCACGACCATGTATTTCATCTCTAGGTACTTATCCATCGCCTCTTGCGTCATGACTACATGTTATTCTTCCTTTTCCTCCGCGCTCTTCGTTGCTTCTTTACCGTTCTTCTCGGCGCTGGCTACTTTCATGATCTTTCTCAACTCCTCTTCTCTGCGTATGTGGTCCTCTAGATACTTCTGCATCTCTTTGAGGGAAGGATGGATAAGCGGCGTTTCCTCGATTTCTTGTTGTTTGTCCTTTTCGCGCGCGACATATGGTCTTCTCGCCTGTGTGATTGGGTCTGACACTATCCCTACTATCCGCCTTCTGGGTTGAGTGGTGGGATGTTTGGACCCTCTGTCGTGCTTAAACTAGTGCCTCCTAAGTGTGTCATGGTGATCTAGGCACAAGCCTCCGGTTGTGGTTGCCAAATGTTGAGGGGTGATTTCAGATTTAGGTTCTACCCGTCCTAGCTACACCAAATGACCTCACTATGCCAAGAATATTAAGGGAGAGAGTTTCCTTACCATTGTACCTTGTCATTCCTTATATAGGCTTTCTCAAAAGCCCCTCTTTTTATGACATCATGAAACATGTCCTAACCTCCCTTAACTACTCCTAATGTCATTCCTTAATATAACCTCCTCCTTACTTGTTAATTCCTTCCTTATCCTTCCTTCTTAATGGGTATTTTCTCACTTGGGCTTGGGTTTAGTTCCCAAGTCCCCACGCATTATGTTGGGCTTATATCCCTTCTTAGGGGAATCCCGGGCCCGTTAAGGGCATTATTTTTCATGTGTCAACAGGGTTCATCTTGGTGAACTTGCAAATGCTAGAATCAAACACATCAAGTGGTGGATACTTAGAAGCAAAATAATCTGTTAACACTTTTGAAGCACACAACTCCAATCCTAAGTGAGGTATTTTCTTAAGTTGGGTTAACAACTCTTTGAGAAGCAACTTTGATTACAGGAAAATGAACAATAAATATAAAATTAAGGAAAGGATTAGACAAACCTTGTGTCGGATCCTCATTCGTAATTATCTCTAGTGAATTATTTACCTCAAGTATATCGTGGTCCTCTATCAAACTATTATTAGTTATCTCAACTAGGTCTTCCACGATCAATTTGGTTTCATTCTCAATCTCCATATCTTCAACACTCTCGTCATCCGAATCAAATTCCGCTCTCACGAACTCTTTTTCAATATAATTTTGGGGTATTTTGTAAGAGTCTCCGTCGAGGAAATAATCGGATCTACTTTCTTGCAAATCAACCGACCTAAAAACATTGTAATCTAGATATTCTTCATAATATTGATATGCATTTGAGTATGTTACATCGTTCATAGAAATGGTTCGGTCATACCAAGGTTGTTCCTTTTGAATAGGAGAATGATCTTTATTATGATCTAGAGCTGGAATAACTTCACCACTATTACATGGAATTTCAAAATGTTGCTCATCTTCAAAATAGTTGTTGTCATCCATTAGAATTTCAAAATTATTTTGGTTTTGAGGAAAACCTTCTTCCTCATTCCTATTATCGCTGAGTTGAGCAATTTGTATCTTTAAGTTGTCCACATTCCTTTGATTTTCTTGGAGTTTCTCATGTGTTTTCTGTTCCATAGTCTGGAGCCCCTATTGTACCAGTTTAAGACACGATTCCGCAAAACTAGAAATTTTCTTATCAAGAGCAAAACTATCCACCCATCCCTGTGATTGCTTACTTACATACCCGTCATAAGGTTGTTGATATGTATGAGAATATCCATAAGGTTCTGTGGGATATTGATCATAGACAAAAGATTGGTTTGATTATACCCATAGGATGGTTGGTACTTGTTATAAGAATGAGAGTGAAAACCATATTGATTACCACTGTCATATGTCTGATCTTGTGCTTCGTACATGTTATTTCCGTAAGGAAACATGACGACTCACAAGAGCAAAAGAGAAAATAAAACAACAATATAAAAACAAAACATAAAAACAAGCTAACCAAATAACAAATCAATTAACAACCGCTCCCCGACAGCGGCGCCAAAATTTGATGGCTGTCGTAGGCACAACAAATTATTAAAGATATTTACCACTAATTGTAGTATAGCGGTTGTAGGGATCGTCCCACAGAGAGATGTGTAATTGATAGGTTACTTGTATCAGCAAAATAAAATAGATAACAAAGGGGGAGTTTGGTTATAGGATAAATAAAAAGACAATAATAAACAAAATAGATGATTAAGGAATCCTTCGTCGTTACCAAGCGTTAACAGGATTTGAATACTTATCTATCTTCCGTAAGCACCATTCATCACCAACCATAGGATAATAGGTACGCTTAGCTATCTCCAAAAATCCTTGTATCACCGGATAACAAGTATGCTTAGTCACCGGATTCTATCCAACTGAGCTGCCTTGAGGTACAATTACAAGGTGTAACTCAATCAAATGCTTTAGGGTTTATGAATTTAGGTTTGATCACAACAGTTAAACTTCGTACGCTCGGTTCAGTTACATGTGTTGTTTCCACACACGATTGATTTACAGAATCCCTCAGCAAGGTCTCATGTTCTCTACTTGTGTAGGAGATGTACGACGATTACAGATCGTTCAACTCTCTACTAGCAATTGAATGACCAATAGACTAATCTAGTTACGCACCTAAACCAATCTAACCATCCGGCAACAGCCACCTCCCTAGTCTAGGACTTATTTTTCATCTTCACCATCGATGTAAGCTTCCACGAGGTAAGATAAATCATATTGAAGAGGGATCTCGTGCTTCTTAGATGTCCGTGTATTGTCAGGGCTATCTTTTTATTCTATATACAGCCGTTGATATCGCGACACGTATATAATGAATAACCGGTATATACACATACAAGATCAGCCGCTTGAATCCATAACTAATAATGACATTTTAGTAGAGGTGGAAGGTGCACCATTTAGCTTCTTCGTTAAAAATTATTACAAATTGACTAAATTTGTGTTTGTTGTAGTGCATTGAGATGACTTATGTATTTTACATGGTATTGTATTTATGTACTCTACTCAATATATGGATTTAACATTGTTTTGATCAGAGACTACAGTGTAACAAGGTATCAACGATGGAGAACAATAGTAGTGATCTTATTCTACCCTCTATGAATACGGATACTAGTAGGAACAATCCTCGACCAACTCATAAGAAATTCATCAAGAATCAAATCCCAGATTCCATAACCAATGATTCTTGAAATTGTTCTAACAGTTCCAATTTTAGGGACTGTCAACTTGAAAAAATGAAACTCTTAAAATTTGTTATCCACCTGCATCCACTCGGTTTATCCGTAACTATTATTACACTCGTTAAATAATGGATTGGACATGAGTCCGACTTTGTGCACCCCAGCTTAACCGGGGTGCACATTCCTCACTTCTTTATAGGGCGCCTTAATTGACGGAACTTAAAATTTCCATTTTGTTTTAAATTTTATTTTTGATATCTAAACTACTTTCTCTCTCATGATTAACCTTCTTTGTGTCTGGTTTTGATAGTTCCTCCATCATCCATTTTAAACGCATACACGATCAGGCTTAAATTCACTTTTTGAATAATTATTTAAAGATCTAAGAGGAAACCAAAACATAAATCACAAATCATAAACTCAAAATATCTGTGACCGAGTGTGAAAATTGTTAGAGATGCAACTGTAGTCACTAAATCTGATCACCTCAAAAGAAATTTACAATGCTAAAGTGTTAGTCGCTTCATTCTATTGGACGTCCTGTTAGCAAGGCTAGAGTAAATGTAGATGAATTGATTAGAAAGACCTCCCACATGGAATTCTAAATTTACAATGAGAGTATCTTTAAATTTTTCCAGAGATGTTCATCACCAAATTTATTGGCATTGATCTACAGAAAAAAAAATGTGACTAAAATTCTTAAAATTAATCCAATAGATGGAAAAATTAATCCAATAATGATAGTTATCCTATCAATATCAATTTTATGCTTTACCATTTTTGATGGTTTCGACCAAATATGTGATCCCCAGTTTTGATAACGAAGAATAAGGTTCATGGAAGACAGAGAAACATGAAAAATATAGAAGACCGAAGAAGAACAGAGAGAGTATATTTTTGAAAGTTGTGCTTATCTTTTCTCTAATTAAAATTAAGAAAGAATATAAGATTCTCAAACGGAAAAAGTCCCCGTTAAATCTAGCTAATCACGAGAGGAGGAATGTGCACCCGCGGGTGCACAGAGTCGGACTCGATTGGACATTGTTATATTTTCAAAACCAGTCATTTGTATATATTGGATGCGGGTGGTACCAAATCCGCATCCACCCATCCATTGCTCGCCAAGAATTTATAAATTTCATTTTCAAATTTGTCCAATCCCGTCACGGGATTTTCCCCGATTATTTTGACGTCGATTTAGAATCATTCTTCTATAGTCAAACACAGTCTTTTAGAATCAGAAGAAGAACTGTTGGTGGGACCCGAAGCAGTAGTACCATTCTTGCTCAAGTCCTTGTTGGAAAAAGAAGAACCACCCACCGACCAAACAACCAACCAAAACAACGGAATTCCCATCGAAGTTGTGAAGGAGAAACAAGTGCTCAGCTTAGTGTTTCGTTGTTGAAGTTGATTCATCGTTTCGTTAAACAAGTAACCAAAGTAAAAACTGTTACACTCATATGGGTCATGGCGAATTCTATACAAATCCTTGATATTTCTGTCTTGGAAGTAATTAGTGGAGCAATTACTTCTATTCATATCTTTCTTCCACATTCTCACTTGATATCCACCTTCTCATGATGCTACGAAAATGGGGTTACTATTAAAAACTCTAGGGCTAGAAAATGGAGGTCGTTTTTCTTCAAGGACAAGGGTAGCATTGAAGCAACTTGTCATACCACAAACCCAATTAATCCATGGTAATTCCCACTACTAGTACTATATTTGTTCTGTTGATTCTTGTTTTCCCCTTTATAAGTTTGTACCGATGACATTACAGTCAGATATACAATTGATTGCTGTGGTTTTTAGCATGAAATTCAACCATCAGGAGTCATTTAGTCTAGCAATCTTCATAAAAAGATTTCTTAACAACAAGGCAACTGCTGTTGTGACTATGAAAAATCCCAAAGGTACTTCTAGCTGAAGAGAGTTACATTTTGTATGCACTTATTATCTTTAGACAGTTGAGGATTTTGGTTCTTCTCTGTTACACCAGTGTTTTTGGGGTTTTCTCTGTGATCACCAAGCCCCGCGTGTCTCAACCTGACTATTAGAAATTTCATCCTCGCATAGGTCTGGTCCTCCTGGCCTGGCAAGCAATAGAATTTAGCAGGGGATAGGTGGAGTTTGAAGGTACTGATTAAGTTGCTTGGTTTAACTTTGGAGATGGTCTTAACTAGAAGGAATTGAAACCTTGTGAAATAACTTCTCGGAGTACACCTCTGGTGCAGGTATTTTATTACAACCAATTTACCGTTGCATGCCCCTACGAGGAAGTAAATAGGAATTTGTTTGGATAATATGGTTAGCTAGTTGCAAGTATAAGGTTCAATTACCCTTTATTCCATCTCTTCGGGTCGAAATTGTTGCCATAACAAACGTTGGTATGTTCTTTTCTTCGAATGGAACTAATGAAGTCATACCGTCATAGTAGTAGTTACATCTAAAAATTTGGTGCCCAAGTACCTACTGGATGCTTCTGGACAGATTCTTGTCCGAACAAATGGTTCCGAGGATGTGGAGCAGGTCATATGTTAATAGATCACTCAGATGAATGTAATGGACTTTGCCCGGAGCCTGAACATAATCCATGCCTTCCTTTTACACCCCTTTTCACTGTTGCAATTCAGGTTAGTAAATCATAACAATTTGGTGAGTAAGTTGCATTTGTTGAGAATTAAGGACAAGATAGATAACTCAACTCATCCAGGCTGACTGTTGTGCTAGTACGAAAACATTAAAGGTTAAAAATTAGGGACCAATGAAACTCGTCCGTTGGGATTGTTATCTCAAAAAAAACTCGGATGAATTTATATATGAGAAAAATATGGTTTGGTCGCTTGTTGAGTGAATGGTCATTAATACATTTGGTCGCATTTCGAATCATGCTTTTCATTTGGTCCATAATTATTAAAATAACTAAAAATCATAACCTGCTCTTATTTTTCCTCCTCCACGAATGTTTTTTTTTTGTTTATTTCTAATTTTATAGATTCTTCCTTAATATTTAAAAGTTTAAAAATTAAATATCTCTCAAATATATGTCAAAAATTAATAAATTTTATATATTCTAAAGGCGCGGACGATAGCTTTCCAACAGTACCATTGTCGCTATGTTTCGGAGCTTTTAAATGTTTTTTTTATGAACCCATTAGGAAATGAAGTTTGTTTGTATATGTTTTATATGACTTCATTTAGAATGAAGTCTTTTTTTATGAACTACGTTAGAAATGAAGTCATTTGTATATGTTTTATATGGACTTCATTTACGGAATGAAATCTGTTTCATGTTTTTATGAACACCATTAAAAATGAAGTCTTTTGTTTGTATGTGTTTATATGGGCGTTTTAGACGGAATGAAGTCTTTGTTTGTATATGTTTTTATATGGACTTCATTTACAGAATGAAGTCCATATAAAAACATGAAAAAAAAGACTTCATTAGAATAAAATCCATCGTAAAATATATATAAATGATTTCCATTTCCGGATCAAATCCAAATATAAAAAAAATATTAAAAGTTCAAACATGCATGACAATGGTACTCGTTGGAAAGCTGCAATTCATGGGCTTTAGGATATATAAAACTTATCATTTTTAGACATATGGTTCAAAAAGATATTTAAGTTTTAAATTTTATATATTTATTTTTATTAAGAGTGAGAAAAAAAAAAGGAAGCGTATCACCTTAAAAATCAAACCATTATTTTCTATGACCAAATAATAATATAAGGGTGTTTTTCTTGCTACCTGTGATAGCATTTACGTAAATCATCCAATTTCACCCAGAACCAAAGCTATAATTTTAGGGACTAGAATGATAATTTATATTACCAGAATAAGATTAAAATGATTGGTAGACCGATTAATTTAGAATCTCTCTCAATATATTATTTCTAGAGGCCGATATTATGGTATTTACTAACTTTATATATATGTTGTGGGGCGTCGTATCCATATTTAGTATTTGTAGGAGGCATGACATGATCTTTTCCAGGTTATTCTTGATCTGCTTAATTAGACTCTTTTTTTGCTCATTTTCAAATTATTGGAGTGATTGATTCAGAAATACTTGATTGGTAAAATAAAAGTTTCATCTCATCCATGCAGAAGCCGCATGGCCATAGGTGCGCGTGCAAAATGTTAAAGTAAGGTAGATTTCAGTGATGAGTATGTATGTTGTATGGACTGCTCGGATCCTTCTATCACTGACAAAACTACCGGAGTTGGTTATTGGAGGACAGGGGTAGAGTTAGCTGTTCAGCAAAAATCACGAGGTACTGCTCAAATATTCCTCGACTTGGTTTTCTTATGTCGTGTGGGGTTTAATTTTGTTACCCTTTTACAAAATTTACTTATCAAGCTTTCTAATACAGTGCAATCTTGGGTTTGCACAGAAACATTTAAGTTTGCTAGTGGTCCATGGATGCCATGTTCATCTCCTTGTTATGGAGGGATTCAGTATCGAGACGTGAAATGTTATTCAGAGTTAGCTATTTTACCAAATATGCCATGTGTCTGATATAATACATATTGAACGCACATATGTGCACCACGAATGAACTATGATTGTTGAGCATAAGCACTTGATTGACACGATTCAATGGACTTGTCCACCCAATACTGGGGGATCGTCATGTTTTCTTGCCTGGAGAACTGATTCTGGGTTAGTGGTAGGATGCTTAGATTTTCTCTTTGGATAATCAACTTTTACAGTATCAGTTTTCTGATGACAGCATTTTTTGTTTCTTTTTTTCAATTCTTGCAGGAGCAAACTCAACCCAACAGGGTTTCATATGTATCATGTTGGAACGATATTCATGAGTTACATTCATTGTTATCCCTGTGAGTGTTATACTGGAGATGGCAAAAGTCGAGCTAAATGTATATCCAAAATTGTTACGTAGTCCAAGGTAGCATTATTGAAGCCAGAGATCTAAGTCGTGATTAGTTCATTGCATGAATTTGTATGTTTTATGTATTAGAATTTTTTTTTTCACGAGTCACTTTAGAAGTTTCTAATTTAAGTTTAAACTTTAGGTGATGTTATTTCAGTTGGAAAATGTTCATCCAACTTCATATTGTCATGTGACTTACTAGGCATTCATATCTGACAAATTTCATAATGTAACAAAAAACAAGTGCATCTGAGGAAGCAACTTCACACTTGTTCCTGTGAATGGTCTTTTGTGTAGTTGTTCATAACGCAGGACGGTCAGTAGCTCTGGGCTTCTGACAATAGTCCAGTGCCATTTCGCACCATTTTTAGTTTTACCCTGATAAGAGCTAACCCGACCACCCACAGTTTAGAATCCATATCATTGATCCATCAAAAATCCCGATCAATCTTGTTCTTCAATACACGTAAACTCATTTTGTTCATTAGCAAAAGAAAACAAAAAGGAGCAGCAGCAATCAACAAAGCATTTCTCATAATAGATTTCTGATGTCAGATTAAGATGTTCAAATGGTGTGCAAGATGCTTCTGAACTTGTTCTTGTTTCACATCTCCAGTAAAAACTACAGTAATAAAAGCAAAACAGAAAGGAACTCTTGATAAGAATGGTATCGACATGTTACGGTGTGATTAACGGCAAGCAAAGCTTTACAAGACCACCTAAAGCAGGTAGGTTAGTGATACAAGCATTACTTGGATTCTTTATAAGGTCACCCAAATTTGCGAATAAGACTTGGAGTAAACATGCCAATCCAAAAATAAGGTTTCGACAAGTAATTGACAAGCGGTTATACATCTTTGAAGCTGTATATCATCCGAGTACAGTCAGTGCTCTTTCACTCTATGTTTAGCGATTTTACAGACACTTCTTTGTCGTTCCCATTATTTTATTTTTGGTGCCACAACACATCAGCAAGCATATCTGACCTGCTTGAACAAAAATTTTACAACACATGAGCTATCATTCAAAAGTAAGGCTTTACCATTGGTAGCTTGTCCTGTGATAACATTTAAAGAAAAAAAATACTGGAACCCAAACTTTGTACACAAATCTAATGAGCATCGAGACTAAAAGCAATATCAGCATACCATTGCCTGGTAAATGCTCAGCCGCATCTTTCTCCGCACCTTGCACTGAGTGCAGCCTGAAGATTCCTGGGTGGAAGGAGAACATGCAAAATATGTTAGACTGATGCCAATCTCTAAGATATTCTATTAGACTAAAAGGTATCAACAAAGTGCTCTCTTTTGCTTCCACTACTAGCAACAAAGCATGCAACGAAAGTTCTCTGAGATGCAGCAATATCGAACCAGGCTCATTCTCACTAGAAAGCGAAGTTACTCCCTCTTGGAGAGCTTCTTCCTGACCTCTTTCTGAGCCAGACTGCATCTCTCAACAACTAATTGAAAGTTCATATGTTTACCAGCCATAAATTACTCATATATTCACCCAGCATACAATCAAAAGTAACTTTTGAGGCTCATAGATACAGTTCATACATATCGATTAGTCATTATAACGTATCAACCAGCAATATGAGAGACAAATAGTTAAACTAGTGTGACCAAATTTAGATAAACCAACAAAAGCAACAACTAATGCAATCAAAGTTAAGAGTTCCAACTCATAAAATTACTACTGTTGTGTGTAGAATTAGACGTATAATAAAGAAGAAGAGGGATATATCACCTTATTTGATTATAAGAACCGAGAATCGAGAAAAATGGATCAATCTGATTACTAAAGGAGCCTCTGCATTGACAACAACAGATTACTTGCAGCTTCTACCAACAGATTCATCATGTAAATCAAACATGGAATGATAAAGAGAAGCAGTAATAATTCATACTCAGCGAGGTCTCCTAGTCCTGGTTGTTTTGAGATAGTAAGGTTTACTGATTGATTCTCCAGAGCTTCGATTGCTGAGTTAATGTTTGAAACCTCATCTCCAGTAAAATCCGTTTTAGACTGAAGGTTTTAAAACAAATTACTAAATAATTTTCTAAAATCAGAACGAAACTTGAAAGGTTAAATCAAACCTCGAAGGCTTGAACCAAGAATTTGGTTGCAACTAAAACCTCAAGTGCTTTCACTTCTCGGAATGCAATTTCCTTGCTGTTACTAGATTTTACATCTTTAGCTTCTGCAGCGTTTCTAACCATTATCGATTCCAGCTTTTTGATTGTCCTTTGGAACCCTCTTGGTTCCGAATCCCATCCTTCTGAAATTGAAATTCAAGAGTATGAAAGAAGAACTAAGAAAAGAGGCAATCAACTAGTATAATGGAAATTGTTTACTCTTTCACCTCCTTCGTCATCCACAGTTTGTTCCAACTTCTTGAGGGAATCCCGAATTTCATATCGGATCTTCGTTTGATCATATTCTACTTTTGCTGCTTCTCCTTCGAGATATTGCAGTATCTCTGGCTTCACTCCTTGTTCCGCTACATATGAAATTAAATCAAGAAGATGCTTCAGAATCATCTCAAAAGAAACAAGACTATCAAGAAAGAAAAAAAAAAAAAAGTAATTCAGATTTCACCTCCATCCTCAACATTACTCAGTTCACCTTCATCCTCATCATCACTAAGTCCAAGATACTTGATAAAATCTTCTGCTCCTTCATCTTCACTACCTTGAAAGAATTTTCTTACAGAATCTCTAACTGCGTCTAAAATTT
The DNA here is from genome assembly GCA_023531295.1 of Papaver armeniacum. Classification (NCBI taxonomy): domain Eukaryota; kingdom Viridiplantae; phylum Streptophyta; class Magnoliopsida; order Ranunculales; family Papaveraceae; genus Papaver; species Papaver armeniacum. Next base: position 23,273 of record JAJJWW010004023.1, on the reverse strand, counting down.
TCTGTTGATCAGCGTATCCTTTTTCCGCCATTAATGGCTTCAAGAACTTGATTCCCGCTTCCTCTCTTTCTCTCTCTCCTCTCTCTGTAAAAGCTGGCAAATGAGGGCTCGGTTCGCTACAGTCCAAATTTATTAGTTACAGTACGGAATTGGGAATCGATATTTCAACCCACATACTCTTTATTGGAGAGAGGTGATTATTTTTTCTTTCCTTTCCCCTGACCGGATAATGTCATGGTTCGTAAAAAAGGTGGCAATGGCAATGGCAATGGCAATGGCAATGGATACATTTTGACGCGCATATCATTATCCGAACTTTTTTAAGCTATTCGTATCCGATCTGTATTCGAAGAGATATCAATATTTTCACTATTTAATTCTCTCTACAATCTAAATCTAAACCCCACATTTGGGGAATGGTGAACCCCCCCTGTACCTAAATATGAATCTAAATCTAGATGTGTGGTTTAGATTGTATGAGATGAATAGGAGGTGGAAAAAAGGGAGTTGAATAGCATTTCCGATTTTCAATTAAAATCTGTATTTAAATTATTTTTAAGGGACTGCACTTCTTGTACCGGGGTATTTGAGCAATGACTCAACTGAAAATATACTTCAAGGAAAATCGGTTATTAAATAGACCGGGAATAATCATATGTTTTACTGAAAACATAAAATTTTATGCTTTAAGATACGATGCTTTATATTCTTTTTAGGGTTTCAGTCTAAGTTATTTATTAGGTAAAATATAAAAAAATGCCTTTTTTGAGGTTACAAAACTGGGCGGTTCAGACCTTTTTGTTGAAAAAAATGGTAAAATGGCGGTTATCCACCTTTTTGTCCAAGTTAGGTAGGATAATATAACTTTTAAGTCCTTCAAAACCTTACCAACTGTTCTGGTTCCCATTTAACTTGTTGAGTCGGTATATTTAGCTCGTTTTAAATCGGGTAGCACGTGTGCTTTGTACACGTCATAGAAATGGACGTGTGTCGGTGAAATAGAGCCCCACATTTACTCAACGGTAATGTTATTTTTAATAAAAGCATATCTTAGCCTCCGTCTCTTTTTCATTCAAATCTCAAAGATGGGTGATGTTGTTAATCTCTCTTGATTTCAATGAGGCAACATCAAGGTGGGAGTGTTTTATGTGTGATAAAGAAGACCATGAAACAAAAACTTGCCCATGGGTTTGAAGGTGTAAACATGTACCTTGTAATGGAGTGAGGCATTGATGAGATCTAAAAGCAGAGACCAGGTAAATGGAAGAGCCTTACGCAAATGCTTGAATCCGCTGCAAGCTACTTTGAGTGCTTTGATCTTGATTCTTCTCAAATCACACTTCAAATCAAGCTTCCAATCCACAGTTGCGTTACATTGTGAGAAGAAAATAATTATTTCAATAATTATCCATTGACAATCAACCACCACTTCAATAAAATTTAATTCATTTAAATTAAAGGTTTGTAAGAATCAAACACGGTTTTGATACATTAATATAGTTTACAGTGTGCAAGAACAAAGACGGGTGATGCTTTCGGAATGATCTTGTGAGCCTCTATTTTCCATAATCTCACGTAATGTATATAGCTTGGAGAATCCAATACTAAGTAGTAGTGATATCTCGATTGAACTTATATGGTTAAGTAATAAAAGGTACTCAAGGTAAGCAATAATAACGATGAATACTAAGGTAATGTAAATGCTACTAAGTTCTCCAAGAGATACAAAAGGGTCATTGGTTGATTTAAGTACGTCCATAGCGGTAATGAGTGATTGTTTGTATTAAGTGGGGTTTGTTACAAGATATGCTTCCCAGACAAATAGAGAGAACTCAAGTTGTAGTAAATACTTAAGTTCTAAACTTGTTAAAAGAATTATAAGGAATTTGTTTATTATCCCTTACTCTGCTTCCAAGTTCTTTACCACTTTCGGTCGATGTTCGTCTTGATCCTTGATAGCGTTGGGGGCGTACACCTTTTTTCGTGTGGTTGGTCCTTGGGCTTGCGGGTTTACTATTGCGAGATCCCGTGTGTTCCTACGTCACTGCTTCAGCCCTTCCCTTTAGATTATGGTGGATACTCGGTACTTGGGTTTTTCGACCCCCTCGCCCCACGCTGTGAGGTAACCTTTGGCTAAATTTCTTTGGTCTGTGATCTTCGATTGTGTTGAGCCTTTTCACAGAGGTTTTTTGATGCTTCTCTTTGCATCTGCCTACAGCTTCTTCGCTGGATTGCCTCCCAAGTTGCCCGGAGTAGATTCCATAGCTAATACGCGAGGAAGAAAAGCAGTTAGAATCTTCCAAGTCCACTACCCCATGGTAAGGATAAGGACCCTACCTTGAGTTAATACATTGGGTACTATAGGTATTTTCCCAGTCTTAGCTTGCATGTCTTCTTTTACAATCTTCAGAAGGAAATGGCAAGTTGAAAGGCCCATGATTCAGTATGAAGCGCATCCCAGTGAGAGACCCAAAGTTGTGGAAGAGGAACACGGGGAATATGGAGGACATGGAGGATATTCAAGATACTGCCCTTAGTCCCCATTTAGATGACATCAGGAAGGTTTTGCAAAAGAAAGTCTTAGCCACTGTCACAAGGCTAGTTCTCGTAGAGGTGATAATTAACCATGTTGGTCAGGCTCTTTATTGGTGAGCCAATTACTCAGAGTTGTTGCGATCTGCTCCTTTTTGAAGGTTCCACACTTTTGATGCCATTGTATTTTTTTTCCAAGGTCCTTCGTCTTCTCCCAGCCACTTTGCATCATTCAAGTGGTTTTGTTTTGCGAAGTGCGCTTCGGTGCTAAGGTTCGGTAGTTCATATTCTCAAATAGAATAAGAAGGTTGTGATTTCACTTGGAAAGTAAACCTATTGGTCCACCACCTTCGTCAATGGTGCTAAGGTTCGATAGTTCATGCTAAGCTTCTCCTTCAATGTTGCGCCTTCCTCGTTGGGGATTGCTCAATCTGTTTCTACTTTCCCCGCAAGTAAACCTATTGGTCCACCACCTTCGTCGCCTAATTGGACTATCCTTGGTAACCTTCCCTCCGCTTGTGACATGAACTTATAGGTAGTACCTCTGGCAAAGCACTTGTTCATGTTCCCAGCTCTTCAACTATGTCGGCTATTAGTTGTGGTGATGATCAAGTACTGATATCCCATGCTCGCTCCCAAGCGATTGGTGGGACATCTATTGATCAAGGAAAATGTAATTTACCTGAGAATTTGAGCCTTGTGAGCTCTAACGATGCCATTCTTGAAGCTATACTGCGAGATTCTAAGGGTCATTTTTCTGTTGAGGTTGGTCCGTGGTGGATGTCGTAAGTGAAATCAAATTAATAATCTTATTTCCACATAATTAACTGGTAATATAATGGAAGCAAGGATTGTTCCCACGAAGAGCAAAAGTGAGTTTTTAGTTGTCAAAGTGTCACAAAGGGGTTTGTTTTAGATTATAAACAAAATAAATAATCAAAGCAAATAAAGTTGAATGTAATCAATAGAGAGAGATATGATCGAGAAGATCCTTCTTCGTTTAATAAACCGCCAATGAGTTATAATAGTTTCTACCTGTTGCCAATGACTTCCTCATCAAGATCATGTCCCTCTTCTGAATCACTTTCATCTGAAAGATCATCCAACTGTTCATCTAGGAATTTTTCCCAGTCGAACACAGTTTCAGTCAATGAGGAGGATATGAGAGATTTTTCATGAGACTCAAGACTTATAACCAAATCAGAGATCTTTTGAACTGGTGTTGTGTTGTCAGAGATAACACTATTTTCCATAAAGTCAGATTTCTACAAACCTGGAGACTTATGAGGTCTTAAACGTGTTTGCCCTCACGATACCAATTGAAAAGCTGGGGTCTAACAACCACACTAAATATTTCGCTTTAGCAATATGTATGGCCAACTCCAATCTAATTTCCAAGAGAATCAACTAGACAATCCGGACTCAATCAATGGATAAATATCCAAGAGTTTGTATCTCGATTTCTCCATTCAATCTACAATCAAACAAATAGGAATTTGCAAGCCCGATTGAATATAAGAAATAACTTGGACAGTATCAAAAACCAATATCCAAGTGTCAATCAATTTAATCAACAACCAAAGGTTGAATTCACAATTGATAGAACTTACACACAACCTGTGATATTTTAATTATATAAACGAATATAATACTTCGGAGAAGAAATAACATGTATACACGGAAGTTTTGTTAACGAGAAACCGCAAATGCGAAAAAACCTGGGACCTAGTCCTCCAGATTTGAACACCATCTTTGTATTAAGCCATCTGAGATACTAACCTACTCAGAAGTTAACCCGACCGGAATGTAGTTGAGCCTAAATCCAATCTTATACTTTTTAGTCAAAGTCGATTGTGCTCCACCCACATTCTGTGAATCCCAGTAGGGACTCTACTTGATTCCCTTTAGTCGATCTCACCCACAACTAAGAGTTGCTATGACCCAAAGTCTAAGACTTGATAACCTAATCTGTCTCACACGAAAAGTCTATTGAATAGATAAATTTGTCTCCACGAATAAAACCTCGAAGTTTTTTTCCGCCTCTTTTGATGTATCAGGGTGAACAGGGAACCAATTGATATACCGGACTTATATTCTCGAACGGCCCTGAGAAATATAAATCACCTCACAATAATCTTAATCGTATGGTAGCGAAACAAGATATTGTGGAATCGAAAACGATGAGACGAAGATGTTTGTGACTACTTTTTATCTTTGCCTATAGAGATTAAATCTCAAGGCAAATCTTAGAAAATATAATACTTAATCACGATAGAACAAAGCAAGATTAGAACACGCAAATCACAGAGAAAATAGTTGGGTAAGACCCCAATCCTAATGAAGTCTTTATGTCGTTAACCGAAAGAGTTTCGTGAAAACCTAAGATTAAAGGAGAATCGACTCTAAATGCATAACTAGTATCACACACATGATGTGTGGATTAGGTTTCCCAATTGCTAGAATTCTCCTTTATATAGTCTTCAAATCGGGTTTGCAATCAATGTTACCTTGGTAACAAATCATTCAATATTCAACATTAGATGAAACTCGATTAGACTCGAAGCTAATATCTTTCAACCGTTAGATCGAACTTAGCTTGTTACAAATGAAAAGTGACTTCATTTAGAGATGAGTAAATCGTACCTAAATGTGTGCACCTTGTTGGCTCAACATTAGTTAACAAGAGTTAGCCATATGAACACTTTCATATCAACCATTTTCATCATAACCATAACTAGTTCAAATGAATCAAATGAAACTAGTTAAATTGTTCAATTTTTATATTGTCATAGAAGTATACAGACACAATTGAAGCAAAATCTATTTTGTTTTCATGAACCAAGTCATGAACAATATAGCCACGATTTGCAAAAGATTGAATTCCTTATTATATAAATGTATTATTTCATGAACAAACCGATTTTAGAACATTATCCACTTAGAAGTACGCATATGTGTACGCATACCTAAATGGCTCGGACTAAGTTTGGGTTTCGCAAGATCATGGCTGTATGCATACCATGCAACTCTAAATTTCGGACACAACCTTTACGCCGGTGCACGTGCATGACACATACGAGGTTCCGGACTTTCTCAAAACCAACTAATACGCATACATGTATGCATACCATGGTTCCTGGACTTGGATTATATATATGCAAGTACACATACCATGCTTATTCAATTGCTCTAAAACTCCTATTCAAACCATTGAAACATTCTTGAAGACGACAATAGTTGTCTCACACAAACCATTAGCTTCAAAGCAATTTCCAAGTGATCGAATAACCAACACGAAACATTCAAGTCTATAAAATGACCTTCCGGACAAATCATGTAAGATGTTACGGTGATTTCACATGATCATCTTTTGTCTTTCGTCAAGAATATAAGATGAACTTGTTTAAAGCGAAAGCTTACCAACACATATTTCAAGAAATATATGTTTAAACTCATTTCGAAATATCGAATATGTATAATCGGAAGTCTATATAGCTATACGACTTTTGTCTCAAATAGAAGATAAAGTAGATTGACTTTTGAGTGACAGATGAGTTCAAGTTTCCACATACCTTTTGTTGATGAAGTTCCACAAGCTCCCTTAGTAGTTCTTCGTCTTGTTCGATGAACGCCGTGAAGTCTAATCCTCAACTACACTTTCTATCCTAATCCGAGACTTAGCTATAAGTAGACTAAAAATCAAGACTTATAGTTTTGGCAACTAAACTTGACAACAAGCTTGAGATAGCACGCTTGCGAGTTCGGCCGAGTAGTGCTCTAACACGAATCTGTAACGGGTTACTAAATTAGTTATCTCAAATTGTGTGATTAATTAAGTGTATAGGTTAATGGAGTTACAGCACCGACACAATAATAGTGGTATGTCAATCAAATACCAAAGGAAATAAAAAAGAACAAAATCTATTTTCCAAATCATGATGATTGTAATTCCAATTGTTCATTGTAAAATTAAGATCACCTCTTCCTTGGACTCGATTTCGCATTATATCACTTTATCTTATTTCTAGATTTCCTAAAAAACCTCAACAAAAACCATTTAAAAACGCATTTTAATATCGATTGCATATATTTGGTTTTTATTTACTTTCTCGGAATTCTCGTCTTCTCATGTTCAATTTCTCTTTATCCATTTGATGTTATTAAAGATATATAAATCTAGAGAGACAACACAAACCACTTCAAGAAATCTAGAGGGGAGACAGAGAAAAAGAAAGATAGGAAACAAATACCGTAAATGGTATACAGAAACCACTTCAAGAAATTCACGCCAATCACTTGTAGGAATGTGTACCTCGAGGGTTTTAGGGGTGCACAAATTTAGACTCTTTATGAGATGTTGTCGTATGATTTTAGTAGATTTAATATTACAAAGTAGATATTTCGAGTTCAAGCTTGGTCTTGGTTAAACTCTCGAGAATAATGGATGTTCATATATCCTTAGAAATCTTAGTTAGAATAATTTATTATTCACAAACTATTTTTGTTCAAATTCATCATTCTAGAATTTCTCAAGCAAATAAGTGCACCTTTGTCTATGGATATTGGAAATGTTTCAAATTTAAGAATTAAAGAATTTTAGAATTGCTTGGAGCAATGCACGATACCCAATCGCATATACCTGGTCGTCCCAGATTACGAATCAAGAGAGGTTTCATTGCCCCTTTACTTTTGAGTTCGGTGAATGGGGAAAGGTTTGCAAACCCAGTTTCATACCCTTTCTGAACTAACTTTGTGAACTGCGCAGGTTTGCATACCCGGTTTGCATACCCTTTGAGCGACTTCGCGAACTTTCAAGAGGTATGCAAGCCTGGTCCAATTCCGAGATAGTGAAGCTCGAGAGTTGTCTTGCATGACTATGTTCATTTTTCTACGGCTCCCATAGACACTTGGGGGATAAATTTATTCACAAAATCACTTTGGGATTGTGTATTATTGTTTAATCTTGCAGGTGTTATTGAACATCAAATCGGTGCTTATAAGTTCAAAGGCTTACTTTAGCCGCTATGGGCTATCATTGTGTGGTTCCCGGAACTCCTAACCATAGTGCATATTCTAATGTGTAATTTAAATGAGGACTTTTTATATGCGTACATTAAATCCTAACTAGGACTATCATCTATACTTGAGAAAGTGTTAGCTTGAATTCAAAGCTATCAGTAGACTTAAAATCTATAAATAAAGAAACTCTACAAAAGGATTTCTTAGTCCCTGGGACTCTTGTGTCCTAGTTGCAAAGCTATTTGTAGTTTTGAAAATCTATAAATAAAGAAACTCTACAACATGATTTAATCCCCTGGTACTCTTCTAGTTTGCAAATCTTTCGTCTCCTTGTCTTCGCCAAACTAACTACAAGCATTTTTTTTAAAACTAAACCGACTATAAGTTTGGTTCGAGACAATCCTTTCACAAAGCTTTCTTCACCTTTTTTTTCTTTCCAAACAGGCTATAAGTTTGGTTTAGGGCAATCTTTTGTCATAATCGTTTATAAATCTATAAATATTTTCCCTAAACCGATTATGAAAAACAAACACAAAACAAGTTGAGTATAATATTTCTCTTCGACATAAAAATTTACACTAACTCAAAATCGATTACAAGTTCCTATCGATTTCAACAAAAGTAAAATGAAATGAAATTTCATTTCCGACCGATGGCAAATAAGAAGCTTAAGAAAATAGTATCTTTTATGATTGATTTGGTTTCTTTAAATTCGATGTTAATTACCATGGCTATAGAAAAATAAAGTCAAAATCCATATTGTATGCTAATATCCATCAAGACAAAAGAATAAAATTGAGTAAAAACTTGAATGTTGATTATGTTACTAGGTTTGAGAAATCTTTAATAACAATTGGATATTTGATCATGTGCGGAAATTCTTTTATGTGGTCATATAGTAAGTTATCAATTTTATTTATCTTAATTTTGTTTGTAATTTATCTTATAATCCTAGGTATGGTATTCTTATTTTATTTTTTGTAGGAAATACCATTGGGTCCCTAGGAATAATATATTAGAGAGAGTCTAGTCCTGTTGACTCAGTCATGTGTCTATTTGGTCCTTTTTGGGAAAATATATTATAGTTTGGTCCTAGAAATTATTGTTTGGTCTAAGGTGATGTCATGGATGATGTAAATGTCATCTGTAGTGGCACAAATACCCTTTTGGGACCATATATAGAAAAGCCAAAGAAAATATCTTATTTGATTACTTTCTCTCCCTCCCTCCCCTTTTCGGATCTAGTTTCTCTCCTCCCAATTTTTCTTTTCCTCATGAAGACGATGAAGAATGACGAATTTTAGGTTTTTCGCATTTGTGTATGACGACGAAGAAGAAAAACATGAAGAAACACATTCTGGCTAACACATTGTTGACAAAGAAAGAAGAAAAGGTGAAGAAGAAAAAGGCAGAAGAAGAAAAAAATTTATTTGTTCTTCTTTGTTCACGGGAAGAAGAAAAAGATGAAGAAGAAAAAAGGCGAAGGGGAAAAAGATATTTACATGTTGTTGATAAAGAAGAAGAAAAGATGAAGAAGAAAAAGAGCGAAGATTTAAGAAGAAGAAACACATTTTTCTTAGGTTTTGTTTTAGGTTTTTATATGGACTTCATTTAAGAACGAAGTACATTTTTTGGGGTTTTATATGGGAATGAAGTCCATTTTTATGTTTATATGGACTTCATTTGGAATGAAGTCTCATTTTATGGTTTTATATGGACTTCATTCACGGAAATGAAGTGCTTTTTTTAGGTTTTTATATGGACTTCATTCTGGAATGAAGTCCATTTTTTAGGTTTTATATGGACTTCATTCCGGGAATGAAGTCTCGTTTGTATATATGTTTTATATGGACTTCATTTATGGAATGAAGTCTCAGTTTTTAGATTTTATATGGACTTCATTCCGGGAATGAAGTAGTTTTATATATATTTTATATGGACTTCATTTATGGAATGAAGTCCGTTTGTATAGGTTTTTATATGGACTTCATTTAGAATGAAGTCGGTTTGTATAGGTTTTGATATGAAGGAAAAAAGGTTTTATAGGACTTCATTTAAATGAAGTCCTAGTTTGTATATGTTGTTATATGAAATTCATTTCGGAATGAACCGATAAAAAATGAGTAAAAATTAACATGGAAGGGTACTTTTGTCCATTCGTATTTTTAAATAATTATGGACTAAGCTTGAAAGGCGTTTGACCAAAGGACTAAAAGCAGGACTGGGCCCACCTATAAAAGGACCAAAGGATATTTTTCCCTTATTTTTTAAGATTGTTATGGGTATGAGATGTATACTTGCCTATTTGACATGTAATTCATGATATTCAGGGACTGTCAGAGGGCCTGCAATATGAAACCTCTAGTGCCTTTTACTCTTCCACATTATGAAAGCAAATATAAGACCTTATCAAAAAAACCAAGATTTACTATTAAACCTAAATCGGGCTTTGTGTTTTAACAATGTAAACTTGTTATTATGTTAAAATGGTGACGAGGGAAGAATGGAACACGGTTTCTTTGATATTCCAATATGCAACTTTCTTACTCCTTGAGGATGTTACTAATATTTCAATGGAGGTTAAAGATCACAACCTTCAAAGGATTATTTTCTACTTAATGACCTTGCCCCTAACTTGGGGAGCAAAAGATATTACATGTAATATTTAATTGTTGTTTCGGATAAGCCTCTTAGTTTTTTTTTTTTTTTTTTTTTTTTTGTAAACCATTTTGATCCTTTGAATTGTTATGCTTCCTTGGAAATGTGTTATCGATTTTAACCTTTCTTCAATAAAAATTATACTACTATTATATTAGTTTTTTTATTGATAATGATTATTACAAGTTAGTTGGATTATTTATTTTTAACTAAAACTTGATGAAATATATACTACACAAATGTCATACCAAATTTGTTAGTATATTTTACTAGAGTGACATATTAGATTAATTGCATGAAGTTTCATTTCTATAATCTCATTACAGTTATTAATAATACATTGTTATCCGATCTAAAAAGGATAATTAAAAAAATAGAGAAAGGAAAAAGATGAAGAAGGAAGATAGAATTAAAGAAATTTTTTTTGAGTAAGTTAGATAGCTCTTATTCATATACGTTCAATAATTTATAGGGTTTAATAGGGTTGACAAGATAATGGAAATAAATTAGTTTCAAACCACATATATTGTTGTTCTGCATGCAAACAAATCTGAAAATGCTAGAAATCTCTCATCCGTATCTTTGTTCCATATTTCCAAAGAATATTATCATTTTATATTAATATTTCTAGTTTTATTTGGTAGACATATTTTTATATTAATTTATATTTTGAACATGTGTTATTAGATAAATAATAATAAAGTTACAATGCATCAATTACATAATAAATGCAAAAAGACAATACAGGTACCTAATTAAACATGCTCATGATTTTTGATTTTTAAACCTATATAGTTACACATGTATTCTACGATATATATTTATATCCTCGTGTATATACGAGAACGCGATCATATTAGAAGCAGATTGGTGTTAAGAAGTACACAACTTTCTTAATATATTCCTTTTCTTTTCCCGAACACAAATCTATCGGTTCATTCTTAAAAACAATGTGGCATTCTTGCACAAGCTAATTCAATGGGAAAACCAACCAAGCAAGTCTTGTTAACCAATAAACATATGTTGCCCAACTCCCACCTTTTTCATAATGATGTTAATGGCACCATAATAGGGTTTTGAAAATTGAAACCATTAAAGTGAAATCATAAGCTTATTTATGGAACCTGCTCGGTTGTTTTTTTGTAAGTTATATAGGAGTACTAGACTAGTAGAATATAATGATGAAGATAGTCATAGTATTTCATCCCACAAATACAAAATATTTTTCTACCATATCTATTGAGTATACAGCTAGCCATAATCTGACGTCGTGACATTAAATAATGAGATAAAAAAGAAATTCATAATCAAGAATGTACCTCATAATAAACCTCCTTCAAGTTCTATGAGTCCATGTCAACACGCTTGTGTGTAATAAAAGATGGAACAAAAGTCTTGTAATGAGTCTTTTTGATCATAAAACTGCTCAACTGATCCCTAATTTACTAGTAATACACGAAAAAATTGATATTAGTCAAAAATATAATCACGATGAATGGAACCTATGATAGAACAATAACTAGATTTTTTATTTAGAAACAAAGCATGGATCACTGATAGAAATACTTAGAAACACATCTAATTCTTTTGTTTAACAAGTTTTGCATAGAACTACTGATAGTCTGGCCAAAAAAAAAAAACAAGAAACATAAATCAAATTAGGCATGTAGAAAGTATTAATTCAGTGAAACTATGAAAGCCATATAATATCAAACTCTCGACTCAATGCATGTTAATCTAAGCAGCATGAGCAACAACTCCAACAAAACTTTCAATAGGAGGATAAATAATACTAGAAACAACATCATTACCACCACCATCATCATCATCATCATCATCATCTTTATTATCATCATCATTATTATCTTCTCTTCATCATCATCATTTTCTTCATATGTATCTTCTTGATTTTCATCTCCATCCTCATCATCTTCTTCTTCTTCTTTTGTGTCAATAGAACTATCAGAATTAGCTTGGTTATTATATTTGAATGGAGCATCATCCGATTAGCCGGAGTATCACGTCCACGAACAAACCCGGTTCATTGAGACTGTAGTTAATAGGGAGTTCATAATTCTCCATAGTTACTCCTTCAAATTCCATGTAGAGTTGATCGGCAGTACCATTAACAGGGTGGGAGTCTTCGATCGATTCTTTTGATTGATAAGATGGTTGACATAAATCGATTCTCTCCATAAATCCATACACCGTATTGTTTTCAAAATCACTAACTTCAACATTCACGAAAGTAATCATGAAATAGTCTTGTCTTTGGGGGTTCGAAGTGAAAGTCTGAGGAAATTTTCAGGACCGAATGGGACATTTGTTCGGATTTGCCATTTGTTTTGGATACAAGGATGTTTTGTTGAAAAGTGTTTTTGGTATACAGAAAGTTACTACTACAATTCTTCTAATAGTGGGAGAATATGAAGAATTCATGATACAACATAAATTCTTCGTGTTGTACCTTCTGAACACAATTTGTTTCGAACAGAAACTAACATAATTATTTTTTATTTAAATATGTGGTATTTTCATGTCCAACATAAATTCTTCGTTTTTTTAGCATTTGAAAAGTTTATTTTGGCATACGAGACAAGCGATCACTCATTTACTAACTCTATATTTGTTTGGATGTTCTTGATCCAACGTAAAAAACAAAATTCTTTAAATTAAAGAAGATAAAACAAAACCATCTCCAATCATGAGGTTTTAAAATAGGATTTTCATATATATATGTGTTTGTATATAAATTGATTGGCTTACACTAATAGACAATTAACTTATTGTATCGATTCATAATGTTTTATTGCGGAAGCTGTAATTAGCTTAAAATAAACCTACATATTTTATTTCCAATACTACTCTTGAGATATGATGAGTGCCAAATATTGCATATTTATACACCTTTTTATTGGCACTTTACTCATCTTTTGTGCTCATAAATCAGATATTATCCCAGATTCTGTATTTTCTTTGTTTTCAAGAGTAAATATTTGTATTAATTAATTTTGTGTTTTAGGTAATAAATAAAGCTCCTGGGAAACCAGAGCCCAAAGAGCGAAGAATGGAGTCGAGCATCTATGGAGCTGACCGCCAGCGCAACAAATACAACCCAACAAGTAGCAACTCATCTACAAGACATGGGCAAGAGCTAGACCCGACCAGCGACCCGGATCCGAGCCCCGTACACTCCAAGCGTTGAGATCTCATCTTGTTGCATCCTACACTCGCCGCCTCCTACGCATCGACCCTTGATGTCTCCGGCTCCACACCCCGGATCACTCGAGTCTCCACGGCTGTTCGAGATATCACTCCCTAGATCTCTACATGCCCCGGCTTCCCTGCATCGTCCATCCAGCTGCGCCGCTTCATCGAAACACCCTACACCTATACCACTCAGCTAATCCTTATTTCTCCCTCACCTTTCTTTCTTCTCCCACGATCTCTCGGGAGAAAACCCCTACCCAACCATACCTCCACCTCATTCTTCCCACGCCCATGTGAGCTCCATCATCACCTCTATCCCCTTCTTGATGTAATCACTACAGCTTCTACTCGCAACCCTCTCTCTTATTTATCTCTTTCATAAACTTCTCTTCAACCTAAGCTAGGTTAGAGATAAGTTAGAACTTAGGGTTTTCATCAACCACCCCGCATGGTCGATTCATTGGGAAGACAAGGGCGCAATCGAGGTTTGGGTTTGTGTGTAACCTAAGTTTGAATTATTGTTGAGAGATATAAATTGATGTTTTTATGGTGAGAGAAGGCACAATTTTAGGGTTTATATTTAGTTTTGCAATTTTAATTTAAAGTCTCGTTTTGATATTCATGATGTTCTAAACTTAATTACTAGGGATTGACATGAAACCCTAGTTTGATTTTACGTGGTTCAACTTCATTTGAATTATTCTTGGCATGCTTTAAATGATAAGAGAGTTTCATTGTTAACACCTCAATGCCTGCTCTCACAATGAATGTCATGCATCCATTGTAGTTAGGTTTACATTGTGTTGAGTGTGTTCGACTCATATTTTGATTGTTATTGCTATCTCTTAGATTAGTTGTACTTAACTAGACATCTAATGCTTTGAGTAGTACTGAAATGATAATTGAAACCTCAATTGGTGAAACCCCACTAGGTATATGATAGAGTTGACACACTATCCTTACACGCCTTAGGAACAAGAATATTCAATTTAGTTGAATTGCATAACTTGAAATAGTGGTGGATTGATAATCCTAGTGCACGAATCTTAACATTTATAATTCATCCTACTTAAGTCGAAACTTCATCTCACATTAAGACTATAAACAAAAGCATAAAATTGTGTCACTTACCCACGAAAATAGTTTAGAGAAAGCCTTAGTGTAACCTAGCACATCAAGTTCTCTGTGGAAAGACTGTGCTTTTTTTGCCTTCAAAAACTCATGCACTTGCGAATTAAGACATAGGAAATACACTTTAAAGATCCTATCAAGTTTTTTGGCGCATTTTTGGGAACCCCAGTAGTGTGCTACTTGTTCTTAAAAGCTTCATTTTATTGTTTTTCAACATACTGTATATACTTGCTTTAAAATGTTGTTTCTAGTCATGAGTGTCACTTTGTTATTAACCATCCACTTGTGTATATTGCATTGTAAACATGCATTGTTAGTCTTAGTGTCGGACTTTATCTGAAGTTACAAGTTTTATTAGTTGTGGTTAGCTCTGTTATTTCATGTGGTTAGCATAAATTTGTCTAAACTTCAGATCTGTCAATGCATCTTATTTATCGAAGCTTGAGCATATCTCTGGTTTAGCTGGGTGCTTTGACTTAGAGTCTTGCCCTTTCAAGATTAGTGCTACTTTGTTTTTCTACCACAGCTATCATGTGCATTCACAGGTACTAAATTTACGTGTTGAGTTCACAGTGCATCTTGAGCTAAAGTAAAATCAAGGAGGAGAACCAAAGAGACGGGGCCACCAGTGGAATAGCCTAAACCCGGTTTTATACATTGGTATTATTCCCTTTAACCCTATTCCTACCTTGTGTTGTATTGCATGATAAGACTCTTGCTAGGCGGTCTAAAAGTTTCACTCTTCACGGGTTACGTGCTCGGCTCCATTACGAGCCGGAGCTTGAGATTGGCATGCTCATCTGCACATTGCTTGATTGTATTAACACGATGTTATCTTTGGTATAACCATTTGAGTTGTGAATGCAATGCTGAAGTATAGTTTTTGTGAAGTTTGTGAGCCGGAGAAAACATAGCATATTGCCCTACTGCTTGTGAATTTGAGCAAACCACTGAGCTTAGGTTTGTAACCAGCAGCTGCCCTTTGCATGATAAGTTAGATATCTTCCTACAAACTTTGTTTATCGACTTCCTACGTGCATAACTGAAATAGACCTTGAATACACGGTGACTTGACCGTGAGCCCTGCCACCTTGCTAGCCCCGAAGCTGCAAGTTGAGTTAGCCTGCAAAGCCACAAAACCCCAGAGCTCACGGTTTGACATCAACTCGGACTTTTGAGTATCTGGAGTGAGTTGATACCACAAACTCAAGTGAGCTGGTTTGACATCAACTCAGACTGGTTAAATGTATCCCACCTGGTCTAAAATTTGACTACGAGAATTCACTTTGCTATAACCTTGTTGATATCCCCGAGAATATTGTAAAGGACCTGCCTTGTTCATTTGTTGAATTACCTCTCATTTGGACCCTTACCTGCATGATTTGTATGTGAACTGTGATGTCGGATTGAATTGTGAGTAGTAGAAATTGTTTGAGTTTTAACTTGTTTTCCAAACAACTTACCACGGCACATGCTTCACCATTGTGTGAGCACATTCCTTACCAGTGCACCATTCACAAAATTTTTGTCTTGCTGGTGCACACTGCTAACTGGGATGTGCTATATCTCTTGCTTCGTGAATTTGCTCTAATCCATGCAATGCCAGAAGTTTGTGTTGAAGTCTTGCATTAGACTTGTGCTAAGTTGCAAAAAGTTTGTGCTAATCAGGCTATTTGCTCACCATTAGCTAGGCTATAATCTGCCAACCTTGTTTAAGCTTGGTCTTTTGTTGATAACCCATAATTTGGAGTGCTTTGGGCTTTACTAATTTGGCAACCTAAAACCACGCACTGGCCGAAACAAACCGTGATGATAGCCCGCATCAAGCTCGAGTGCAGGCTCAACCCATGCAGGGTCATGCCTTATCAACCCACAGGCTTGCTGCAAAACCGAGCCCAACACCATAAAGTGGTGATACCACCCAATCATCTCGGGCCGTGCAAACAATCTAAGCCTATATCTTTAAGGCTGGAACCAACCTATTCTCACGAGCCTTACAACACCAATAACCAATCTCTTGGGCTCACTTTTTTGTTTTAGTGGAGTCGTTTTGAGTCTTTGCTTCCTGTGTTGATTGATTGTTTGTTAACATGCTAGATGCTAGCTAGGCTATGATTGTGTCTTTTAGAGACCAAACAAATCGTCTAGTTAGAATCCGCCCGGACGAAATCGTTAGCATACCCAGTTCTTCAACCGAAAACCCAAGCCCAGACACTGCTCCCAAAGCAGGGCCATGGGTGATGAACCAAACCCACCCTGTAGTCTCAAGGACTACATGTACCCAACTAGGGAAAGCCAGCCCTCTTGCATCATTCTCACGCGGTGATGCTTCTCGGTTTAAATCAAAGCAAGCACCATTCATATGCTACCCAGTGTTTAGAGGGGTCATGCTTTGAGAACCCCTACTTATCACGTGAGAGACTTTGAGGATATTTGTGGGACTCTGCGTTTTAACCAAATGCCGGAGGAGTCCGCTCGAGTTGAGATTGTTTTCCTTTTTCTCCGAAAGACAAAGCCAAGTCTTGGCTACATGCTCTACAACCACACCATTAGAACTTGGATGACCTCACAAAAGAGTTTTTCAAAAGTTTTCCCAAACCATAAGACTGCGACAATTCGCGAAAGTCTAAATGGTTTTGGTGCAATTAGAAGACGAAACTCTAGCAAGGTACTTGGAAAGATTCAATGAATTACTACTCCAATGTCCCCACCATGGTTTTGAAAAATGGAGACTCGTGCAAATCTTGTATGAGGGTCTGATGTTAGAACCAGACCACGGTCAGTCAATGTGCAATGGTGCATTTATTGAAAGTCTTGAAATGGTTATATATGTGTCAAGTCCTTTGAAACTCAATAGTGAGGTCCATCAAAGAACCAAAACGGACTACCCTACAAACAATGTTCATAGAATCAAAGTCGACTTTGAGGAAATGCAAAAATGGTACACTTTATGGCCGGAGAATGAGAAGTGCTAGAGTTGGAAAAGAATGTAAAATCTAATGCCCCTACTCTCAGTGACAAATTACTATAGCCACTTGCCGCATGCCATAGATTACGACCACTTAGTGGACAAATTGTCCAGTTTACATGCATTTCAAGAGTCCCAAACCAAGAGCAAGCCAAAGGCATTATACCATGGCAAGAGAACAACCCTTATTCTCAAACTTACAACCCAGGGGTGGAGGAATCACTAACTTCATGGTCCAAGGACCCATACAAGGGGACAACAATAACAACCAAGGATACTCATATCAGAAACCCCAAGTACAACCACCCACTCGGTACCTGGAGAAAAAGACTAGCAGAAGATCACACGGTCATTAACCCAACATCTTGTTGAACTTCGCAGAAACCACCGACCAACGTCTCACCAACCTAGATCTTAAGATCGGTCAAATCTGTGATGCATTGAATGAGAGAGAAAAAGGCAAGTTTCCTAGTCAACCCCTACAAAATCAAAGAATGTGTTTCAAGCGAGCTCCCACTGCAATGAAACTCCACATAATCAGCGAATCTTTTGTCACCACTCTCGGTGGTAGAATTGTTGAGAACCATGTAGGTGTACCCCATAGTCACTGCGAGTCTACATCGGACTCCCAAGTACACACATCACCACGAGCTTGATCTCATGGGAGAAAGATAAGGCCCATTGATAAAACCAAGAGTCCTACCAATATAGATGTCCCTGTGCCCAAAGTCATGTTCCCTGTTGCCCCAGTTTCCACAACGGTTGGTGCAGCGATGAAGGGTACCCAATACAAGCGAGATGTTGGAATTATTCAAAAAAGTTAACATAAACATTCCATTTCTCAAGCAATTAGGCAAATATACTGCCTATGCCAAGTTTTGAAGGACCTTTGCACACAAAAAGTGAAAGCTTCATGTGCATAGCGTGCCTTCCTCAACGAGCAAGTGAGCTCCATAATCAAAACAAAACCCACCTAAGTTCAAAGACCGAGGTAGCCCAACTATCTCTTGTACTCATGGGTGACCTCTTGTGAAAAAGCTTTGTTGGATTTAGGAGCTAGTGTGAACTTCTTGCCATATTCTGTATGCGGTTAGGACTTAGGAATTCTGACCCACTCTGTCACGCTACAATTAGCTGGACAGATCTGTCTCTGAATCCTCGGGGAATCGTTGAAGATGTGCTAATTAAGGTTGATAAATTTTATTTCCCAGTGGACCATTGTGTTAGATACTCAACATGCAAAATCCACAAAAATCATATTCCAGTTATCTTAGGGCGTCCCTTTTTGGCAACGTCAAACGCTATCATAAATTGTCGTAGCGGGATATTGAATTTGTCTTTGCAACTTAAATTTGTAGAACTCCGAATGTCTTTCATGTGAACCAACAACCCATAGAGTGTGATGATGATGAATGCACGAGGTTAGCATGATTGAGAGTCGATTCAAGACTCATTTGTATCGACATCTTACCGTTGATCCCGTACAAGCATGTTTAGACAATTTTGACTTAGAACTTTTGATTAAGAGTACATTAGTGAAGTCCACTCTTTGCTAGAGTCTCATGCCACCCATGGATATTGCCAAATGGAGAATGTAATGGAACCTCTTGCACTCTCGATACCACATCTACCCCACCTCTTGATACACTTACTAAGCTTCGATTTGAAACCTTTACCCGATACTTTGAAATATGCCTTCTTAGGTCCCTCGATACTTTACCTGCAATTATTGCATCATGTTTAGGACACAGAGCAGGGAAAGTCGACTCTTAGAAGTACTTTCGAAGAACATAAAGGAGCTTTAGGTTGGACCATCTCCGATCTTAAGGGTATAAGTCCCACAATTTGCATGCATCACATAAACCTTGAGGAGAACACTAAACCATCTAGGGAAATGCAAAGGAGACTTAACCCCAACATGAGAGATGTTGTCAAGGGTGAGATCTCGAAAGCGCCACGCACTATCATCACCCAGGGTCCACACGATAAATGGAGTCAGGTCCTGTTCCGGGTAGTACCCGAAGTCCGCAGCATTCTTGTTGTTCAAAACGCAGATGAATGAAGCTCCTTCCCACCCGTGTGACCATTGGTGGCGGTATCTATTGATTATAGAAAACTCAACACGGTAACCAAGAAAGACCATTTTCCTTCCCTTCATTGACCAAATCTTTGGAAAGGTTAGCCAAACATAAGTACTACAGCTTTTAGATGGCTATTCCAAACAAACCAAATTCACATAAAGACCCAGAGACCAAATAAAAGCACTACATTTACATGTCCTTATGGAACATTTGCTTATCGTCAGTATGCCTTTTGGGTACGGCAATGCACCCGCTTACTTCACGTTGCATGATGAGCATTTTTTCCCATGGTAGATAAGTTCCTTGGGAATTTTTATGGATGATTTTTACTTGTTTGGGTCTTCATTTGATGAGTGTTTTAATCACCTCACATGTGTCTTGATTAGGTGTAAGGAGAAGAATTTGGTCTTGAATTGGGAAAAATGTCATTTCATGGTTAACTAAGCATTGCCCAGGCATATCATCTCGGAAAAAGGCATGTAAGTAGACAAAGCCAAGGTAGATCTCATTTCAATTGCCTCAACCTCGTTGTGAGGGACATCGGATCATTTCTGGCCATGGTTTTACATGGATTCTATCAAAGACTTTAGTAAAATTTCACGACCTTTGTGCAATCTTCTTGCAAAAGATGTTGCATTTGTCTGATGCTTGTAAGGAAGCATGGGAGCAAAATCAAGGCTCTCCCCTTACATCTCGCTATGAGTCGGACCCACGATTGGTCATTACCATTTGAGATTATGTGTGATCGTCGACTATCTTTGTAGGAGCCGTTTTAGGCCAACGAGTAGACAAACTCCCTTATGTGATCTACTATGCTAGTAAAACACTTAATGATGCTCAACTAAATTATTCCTCTTTTGAGAAGGGTTGATTCAAACATTGTATTTGCATTAGACAAGTTTAGATCTTATTTGATAGGGTCTAAGGTCATCATTTATTCATCATCTGGCATTGAGATATCTTTTGTCTAAGAAAGATGCTAAGGCTCGTCTAATTCGATGGATACTCTTCTTTGCAAGAGTTTGACCTCGAAATTCGAGATAAAGAAAATTGAGAGAATGTTGTTCTGCGATCACTTGTCTAGGTTTAATGTTAAATACTGGTGATGGTCTGTGCTAATTAGGGAATCATTCTGATGAGCAATTGATGCTTGTGTCCAAATGCCTTGGTTTTGCTGATATTGTAAACTACCTTTCTCTGGTGAATGCCCTTCATTGTCTAAACAAGACTGCGGCTATGTTATCGGTGAAGTTAAACATTTCCTTTGGGATGACCCATATTTGTTTAAGTATCGCTAAGACCAAATCATTAGGAGATGTCCCCAGTGCAACAAAGGGACGTCATCTCTTTACGTCATGACCATGCATGTGGAGGCCACTTTAGTGCCAAGAAACTGTTGCAAAGATCTTACAAGCGGTTTCTATTAGCTGACATCATTTAAGGATTGCCATGCATTCTGTTGCTTGTGACCGATGCAGAGACTAGGAAGTATCTAGGAGAAACATGATGCCCTTATAACCCATATTGATTGTTGAAGCTATTTTGATGTTTGGGGCATTGATTTCATGGGTCCATTCCAGAACTCTCAAGGTAAGTTATACATTCTTGTGGGCTGATTGATTATGTCTCCAAGTGGGTAGAGGCCATTGCAACCAAAACCAACGACCATAAAGTTGTTCTTTCTTTTCTTAAGGAGAACATTTTCTCCCGTTTTGGAACCCCGGAGCGATAATCGAGTGATGGAGTGAGTCATTTACGCAATGAACCCTTTGAATCACTAGTGCGCAAGTATGGAATCACTCACAAGTTACCACACCTTACCATCCCATCCTCAAACCCCGGTGGCCAAGTGGAAGTGTCCAATAGGGAAATTAAGCATATCCTTGAGAAGACCGTCAATCCTTCTAGGAAAGATTGGTCTTTGCGTTTAAATGATGCTTTATGGGCCTATAGGATCTGCATACAAGCGCCCATTCAGGATGTCTCCTTCACGGACTTATGTACGGAAAAGCATGTCATCTACCATTGAGTTAGAAAACCGTGCATATTGGGGGTGTGAAGAAATTAAATTTTGATCTTGATAAAGTCGTACAGTAGGAAACTTCAACTCAATGAGTTAGAAGAATTGAAAATGATGCATATGATAGTGCCAAAACATTACAAACATGGAATGAAGGTGTTTCACGACAAGCGCATTATCGCAAGTCTTCACCCTGGGACAGAAAAAGTTTTGTACAACACTAGATTGCATTTGTTTAAAAGCTCGTTCGATGGTCGGGACCATACTTGGTGCGTGTCGTTTCCCCCCATGAGCCAGAAGTTGAAACCCGAAACAAGAACATCTTCAAAGTCAATGGTCAAAGATCAAACCATTTAGGAACATCTTCCACCTCGAGAGTTTAGACCGCTGACTCTGGAAGACCCCATCTATGTGGATGATCTAGTTCACTTGTGTACATACTTATGTACTAAAATCCATCATCTTTCCCTTTTTCTTTTCTTTTGCATAATTTTGATGTGTGCTAACCAACCTTTTGTCTTGCGCTCGTGATTGTTTGCTTTCAAAGCATTCATCTTTCTATGGTTTAGCAACACCTTGTACATCCTGTAATCTCTTCCCTTTTCTTTATTTAATATAGTTCTCTGAGGTATGTGACTTTTTAAATTCTTATTATCTCGTTGACACATTGAGGACAATGTTTAATTTAGGTTTGGGGGTGTGATTTGCATTTAGAGTTTTTAGTCTTTTTGTTTTACTTCTTTTACAAAAAAAAAAAAAAAAAAAAAAAAAAAATCAAACTCAAAATTTGCATAAAAACCTAAACTTTTAGAGATTTTAGAGTCACTAGCATGCTTCTAGCTATGTTTACATAGAGAATCGTGAAATAACAAGAACTTGGATCTTGAAAACGAATCGGGGTTTCTTAGTTGATTAAGAGCGTTAAAGTTGGATTTAACCATCTGGAGAAGCGAATTAAGTCTTTATTTAGACATTCGGTGAAGAGAATTGTGATCAACCATAGTGGAGACTACCCATTTTTACATCAAGAGAGTCACCCGACCTTCACTCTTGTGACTTTCTAGAAAAGCTTTTTAGAGTGTGTGTCAACGATCGGTCAATTCCGGTAGGAATGGTGAAATACCCAACCGCTCGCACCACTTTCAAAGACTACTTTTGTTCTCGAGGTGCTAATTCCGTCAATCATGAGGGTGACGTCTAAAGATGAAAACTCCTTCTAAATATCGATTTAGCTATTAGCATCACTCTCTCTCTCAATCACACAGGATCCATAGAAACACATCATCATCGGCAGCGGGCAACATCGAATATTTGAAGAAAAGTTGATATAGTCCAGGTTCGTGCAACAAAGAAAAGAAAAGAAGATGAGAATTAATGGGAATTTGTGAAATCAAGACATACAAGTTATGGAAATTGTGTGATATAGTCCTTCATCCATGGGAGTTAGTAGTTTTATTGTTTTTATTTTTAATTAATGTATATAGTGATGTTGAAAAAAATCAAAAAATAAATCAAAAAAAAAAAAATAAAATATTGTAGTTTATTTTCTTAGTTTTGATACCACCATCAGTAGTAGCGGGTTTCCCTACTACCCCTTACTGATTTTGCTTAATTAGTTCATTGAAAGTTGTATAATTGAGAATGTTTATTGATT